>CAAKHB010001992.1:0-160314 GCA_901007665.1 Aeoliscus strigatus | reverse complement strand
TTCTCCTGTCCAACAGGTTCATTTGGTTTCACTTCATATTATTGTCATGAATAACAATAAATACATTTCCCATAACCGTTCATTCGGCTATATACATTATGTACATGTCACAGAAAAGGGTTCAAAGATCCTCAGTCAGAGTTCTCAAACATTCTAGAACAACTTCAGACTTGAGTCCAGTTTGGCATAAATTAATGTCAGGTTTGGTACAAAAATAGTTCATATTTACAAGAACAGAAATCCAGATCTTTATCGAGTTGACTTTTTCGTAATCAAATAAATAGAGTCACGGACCGAGGGGTGGGGTCGCAGGGTTCGTCGTCGTTTACGCCGATCGAATGCTGATGTGGACAGTGGCGGCGTCGGACCCCAGCTCGTTGGACAGTCGGAGGGTGTAGGTGCCTGCATCCTCAACCTTCATCCCCGTGATGATGAGCGTGGTCAAGTCCTCCGTGGTTTCGATGTGGAAACGACCGTCCGCCGTCACTTGGATGGCTCGGCCCTCTCTGGACCACTCAATGTTTTTGGCGTCTCCGGAGAAGGCGCAGGCAATGGTCAGAACCTTACCGGGTTCGATGCTGATGTCCTCTGGTAGAGCCTCGATCCTGGGAGCAGAACCTGGAGATGGACAGGACATCAGTGAAGAAGAGCAGTGTGGAGGGGATGCAGAGATGACCACGGCTGTCAGATCACTACCGATGGCTCTGAAGGATGATTCCCCCATGTGGGACGTCATCTCAGTGAGGCTGCTGGAACTCATGGCGTACGTCTCAGATGTCATGGAGGACATGCTGGACATGGACATGGTCTCAAACGTCATCTCGGCTGCCCTGCTGCTCAAGGAGCTGGACTCCATCATAGATGACATCATCGCCTGCTGGGCCACAGAGGAAGAGAAGGAAGACGACTCCTCCACCATGTGGACTTCTTTCTTCATCATCATGGATGAGCTCACGGATGATGACAAAGATTCTTTGTGACTCATCATCACTGATCCTGCTGCTGGTGGACATGGAGAAGCAGATGAAGAGAACATCTGTGAAGGTGACAATAACAATGTAGGGACATCTGCTGAACATCAAACCTCACCTCTGAGGGCCAACTGCTGCTCGCGGTGAGCAGTGACCTTCATGCGAATGGACTGGAACACCTGTCCAGTGAAGGAGAAGGAGGACTTTGCGACACCGCCCTCTGACGTCATCTCACAGGTGTATTCTCCCTGGTCGCTTTCGGTCAAGTCGTGGATCAGCAGGCAGCAGAAGCCCTCGGACTGCTGCATCTCAAAGCGGCTGCTCTGAGAAAGTCTTCTCCCATTGATGGACCACACCGCCTCCCGAATGCTGCTCTCGCAGACACAGGACATCTTCACAGAGCCCTCGCAGGCCTCGGCCGTCAGCGCGCTGAGCACCTTGGGCGGTTTGGGTGTGGGTGACTTGACGGTTGGTGGGGACACCACCCTCTTAGGGGACATAACAGGAGGAGGGGACTTGAGTCCCTCAGGCTCAGGTGACTTCAGTGGCCGTGGTGATTTGAGGCTAGATGGTTCTGGTGATCTGATGCCTTTTGGAGTTCTGATGCCAGCAGGTTCCGGGGACTTTAAACCTCTTGGTGTCTTCGTTCCTGCAGGTTCTGGAGATTTGACCCCACGGGGTGACTTGACTCCCTCAGGTTCAGGAGACTTCACCCTGTCTGGAGACTTGATCGGAGGTGGGGACTTCAGTCTGGGTTCAGGGGATTTCAGCACCCGCGGAGACTTAATTCCTTTGGGCTCAGGAGATTTGACGCTGGGAGCTGGAGTGGGAGCAAATGGCTCAGGAGACTTGATGCTCCTGGGGGATTTGATCCCCTCAGGTTCAGGAGACTTCACATTTGGAGTTGGTGACTTCACTGAAGGCTCAGGAGACTTGATGCTTGGCTCTGGGGATTCTACCCCGGGGACCGTGGAGGTCACAGATGGAGGAAGTGATCTGACTGAAGGCTCAGGAGACATGGGCGTTGGACTCTTTACAAACGGCTCAGGAGACTTGACTGCTTGGACCTCCTCTTTGGGAGCTGGTCTACAGATGGTCAAAGAGAAGTGCGCCTCCTCTCGTCCTTCTGAGTTCTCCACCACCACTGTGTAAGTGCCCTCATCAGACATCGTCACCGAGTAGATCTCGAGGCTGGACTTGTACTGGGTGGTGGTGACCTGGACGCGGTGGGACGAAACAAGCGTCCTGGTCTGATGGGTCCACGTCACAGTGGGGGCGGGTTCCCCGTCAATGTCACAGGAGAACCTGGTAGACTCGCCCTCGACCACAGTGACAGACTGGGGCTTTGTGAGGATTCTGGCAGGAAGAGAAGACTTCACCTCCTGGGTGGAAACCTCAGAAACAGCAGAGGAAGATGACTTCACTTTAGTTTCAGATGTGGTGTGTTTTCCCATCAGAGCAATCTTGTCCGAGGAGTACGAGGACCCAGACGACATGTACTCAGTGGAGCCGTACTTGATTGACGAGTCGTACCTCTCAGCTGAGGAGAACCTCTCTGAGGAGGCAGCATATCTTTCTCGGGTGACGACTTCACGTGTCTCTGTGAGCCTGGACCTTCTCTCTTCCACCTCCAAGCGGCTCTGGGCCTCATACCCAGCTTTGAGGTGGGTGGTGTGATAGTGGTCAATTAGAGTTAGTTCGGGGACAAATGCTCTTGGAACTTCCTCGTCCTTGCGCCGAGAGGAGAAGGTGGTGTAGCCGCTACCGGACACATCCAAGGTGGCATAGTCTGAGGCCTCCCCCCTGGAGTTGCTGCAGACGCAGCGGTAGGTGCCACTATCGTCCTCCTGGCAGTCCAGGATGGTTATGGTCAGAACGCCGCTCATGTTGCTTACGATGTATTTGTTAGTGGTTTCTGAGATGGCAGTGGCGTTGTGGTACCACATCACCTCGGCCGCGGGCTTGGCCTGGATGTTCAGGGTGAACCTGGTATCTTGGCCGACTGGAACACGGTGCGAGCGCATCCTGACCGTCACCCGAGGTGCATGCTCCAGGCTGAACGGTGTCTGACTGACCACCTGGTACTTCCTCTCAGACTTCAGAGCGGCTTTTCTGGCTTCATAGCGAGACATGATGTCAAAGCGGGCAGAGCGCTCGAACCTTGAAGAGGACCGAGAAGACCTCTCCACAGACCTGATGGGGCTGGGGGAGCGGGCACGGGTTCTCTCAGGGGTCGGGGACCTCCTCTCCACCGTCTCGCTCTCTATCTCCACAGGTGGCCGAGCTCGAGCTGGTTGGATAAGCTCCGACACCGGACGCATCAGCTCGATGTAGGTGGGAGACAGTGAGCGCCTCCTCCTCATGAACTGAGAGATTGTGCGCTTCTTCTTCGTCTCAGTCACCTGAACATCTTCGCGCCTGATCTCCTGCTTCCTCTCCTCAAATCCCATCACACGTCGTTCCATGTGGACCGGACTTCCTGCAGGGGAGGCAGAGAATCCAAGCTCCAGTTCATCCTCCAGCATCAGTTTTTCCTCCTCTGCTCTCCTGGTGGACAGATAATCGCCCATGAGCAGCTCTTCATCACTCAGATCCCCCAGAGATCTTCTTCTGGATCTAAAGGAAACTTCAGATTCAGGAGAGGGAGAGCGACAAGCAGGTCGGACTGTCTCCAGATCGTCCAGCGTGAGCTTCGGGATGCGCCATCTGGGTCTGTACTGGTCGGTGATCCTGGGGAGGGGCATGACGTAGAACTGCTCCCACCTGGACAGACGGATCCGTCTCTGTCTCCTCTGCACGATTTTCTCCATCCGTTCTGGAATCTCGTACTGGTCTCTCACCTTCCTGTACCACTTCATTTCTGACAGAGGCACAAACTGTTTGATACCTTTGTCTTCGTCCAGGTCTCTGGGATCGTGGACCACAGGCTCGGGGATCTCATATGGCATGAAGATCCTCCTCTCCTCCTCCAGCTTCGTGGTCTCTGATTTCTCCACAGTGATGTCAAACTCACCCTCGACATTCTTCGTGCTCACAGCAGGTTTGTACAACTCTGCAGCAGATTTCAGAGCCTCTTGGGCTGTTGGGTTCAGAGGAACCAGCTCCTCTGTGGCAACGATCTGCTGAGCCATTTTGTTGGTCTTCTCTATCTGTTTCTGGATGTGCCTGTGCTTCTCCTCCTCACTCTTGTACACTCTCCTGGTGTACGTGAGGCGGTCCACTTTCAATGTCGCCTGGCAACTGGCAGAGCCAGCGCAGTTGGTCGCAGTCACCTTGTACACCCCAGAGTCCTCCAGCAGGGTGTCTCTGATGTGTAGGACGTGGTGGTCCAGGTCCTCCTCTATCACTCCCACCTTGGGCCCAAACTGCAGCGGCTGGCCATCCTTCTCCCATTTCAGAGTTGGAGTGGGAACACCGGACACTCGGAGATCGAAGCGGACGCTGTGTCCTTCAGTGCATTCTGTGTTGGTCAGCAGACGTTTGAACATGGGCCTCATGCTGTCCTCCGTCACAAGGTGAGGGGTCACGGTGAGACGGGCCTTACAACTGTCTTCTCCAAACTTGTTGTGGGCCATCACAGTATATTCAGCATCATCGCTCATGTCCAAGTTGTGGATCATCAGCTGATACAGACCCTTGTCACTGGTGAAGGAGTACTTGTTGTCATCATCACCTGGCTTGATTGCCTCTCCGTTCTTCAGCCACGTGACGTGAGGCTCAGGATGCACGGTGATCGTGACCCCGAAGCGCACGTCTTCTCCAATGTATGCTGTGCGATTGTACAGTGGCAGAGTGAACTCAGGTGACCTCTGCAGGAGTTTGGTCTTGTCCACCCTCTTCCTCAGCTTCTTGATGGACCGGCTCACATAGTGCTCCCTGATGCTCCTGACAGACTCCACAAAGAGCTCCCCGTAGGCACTGTCCTCCCCGTCATCACTCACCACCTTGCACCTGTACACACCATCGTCACTCTCCTCAATGTCCTTCACGTAGATGCTGGCGAAGCCATTGCTGTATGTGATCTCGTATTTGGGGCTGGCGTGAAGCTGACGGTTACCAAAGTACCATGTGACCTGTGTGCTCTTGTCATAGCTGCTGATGCTACAGGTGAATCTCACATGGCCACCTTCTTCAGCAGAGCCATGCATGACGGGTCCGGCACGCAGGGTTTGATACTCCGTTCCGATCTTCACTCTACCCACAGCTAGTCCTCTGTGGTTTTTGAAGGCTCCGCCAAAGGCCACACGAGCACAAGATACGATGGTATCTGCCCTCTTCACCAGAGTCTGGTAGTACCTTCTGTGTCTCAGGGTTCTAATGACCTTGTTGCTGACATGTTCAATCTTCATCTTGAGCCATGGGTGCTCCAGAGCCTCGTGCGCTGTCATACGGAGCTTCCTGTCCTTGACAAGAAGTCTGTCCACAAAGTCCATTGCCTCCAGGCTGATTTCCTTAAATGCATCACTGTCAAAGACGTATTCACAGCTGGTGATGTTCTCAATCATCTTTGTCACTGATTCTGCGGCGAATGGATTGAGACCACTGAGCAGGACAAAGGCCATCACACCAACGGACCACATGTCAGTGGCGGTCGTGACCAGGTCGTGGCGGTGAATCTCCGGGGCACAATACTCTGGAGCTGAGAACATCATTCTGATGTTTTCTCCTGGTACCAGCAACCGGGCCTGGCCCATTTCAATGATCTTTATGGTGCTGCTTCTTCTGGTGGTGTAGACAATGTTGTCTGGGCGGATATCAAAGTGGCCAAAGTTGTTGCTGTGCAAGAACTTGAGTGCAGAGCAGACCTGCCTTAGATAGCGGACAATCTCCTGCTCAGTGAGCTCAAAGTTGTTGGTCCCAAGGCGCTCGAAGATGTCAACTCCAGACATGAACTCAAAGATCAAGATGATCTCTTCCATGCTCTCAAAGTATTCATGCAGGTAGATGATATTCTTGTGCCTTGCTACATTGAGGGCCTCAATTTCCCGCAGAACTAGCTCACGATCAGTTCCTTTGACCTTGATAAACTTGGCCAAGAAGGTCTTCTTGGTGGCAATTTCCACGCATCGGTGGACCATTCCAAACTGGCAGCGAGCTAGCTCCTCAGAGATGGTATACTTGGAGGACAGCACCTTGACTTTGTAGGACAAGGCTTCTTCCTTTGTGACTTCTCTGGTCTCATCAACTTCCTCGTCATAGTTCCTGATCACAGACTTATCCTCCTTTGTGGTGATGGGCTCCGTTGGAGCGGAAGGAGGACTCAGACCAAACTGGTTCTCAGCAATCACACGGAACTGGTATTTGGTCTTTCCAAATATGTTGATGATGGTGATGCTGCAGTCAGTGGTCTGCCCAGCACGGATCCACCTGTCTGCAGTGGTGGGACATTTTTCTACAATGTAGTTGATGATGTTGCTTCCTCCATCGTTGGCCGGAGGCTCCCAGGTCAAGGTGATCGAGTCACGGGCAACGTCACTGACCACGATTGCCTTTGGAGCATCAGGGATGTCGGCCACGTTCACCTCAATGGTCTGTTTGTCCATTCCGAACCTGTTCTTGGCAGTAATGATGTAATAGCCGGTGTCTTTCCTCTGCACTCCCTTCTGGAACACCAAGGATGTGAAAGATCTGGTGGTGATGACCTGGTGATACGGGGAGTTGGAGAGGATTTCCTGCCCCTTTTGCCAAGTGATGGCTGGCTCAGGCTTCCCCGTGATGGGGATCTTGATTGTGATGTGGTCACCACGAACAGCATGGACTGCTCCCATTCCCTGGAGCTCCTTTGGCAGGTGGATCTTTGCCGGAACTGACAGAAAATGATTGAAATGGTATTTCAGTGGTGATTTATGAAGTCTTCACCAAGCAAGTCAAAATATTTTACCTTCTACTTCCAGGTTGGCTGTTGTAGAGATGGAGCCTTCAGAGTTGGTGGCTCTTACTTGGTAGACAGTGGCATCACTTTCGTCAGCAGCGGTGATGACCAGCTGGTAATAACCTCCCTTGAACTCCTGGGCTTTTATCTTGGTTCCATCCGCCTGGATCTCCTTTCCACTGCGGTACCACTTCACCACAGGCTTAGGGTGTCCCACCACCTTCACAAGGTAAGAAAAACTAAATTCATTCCTTTTCCCTTGGATAGAATCTGTTGATTAGAAAACAACTGGAAATTGTTTTTCTCTAGAAAGCGCATGCTGGATGAACAGTTACATCACCTTGGTGACGAATGTGGCATTGGCGTGGTATTTGACAGTCATGTCTCTGATCTCCTCCCTGAACGCTGGCGTGCGAAGGGACAGGTCGGACTTGGGGATGACGGGCTCGGAGATTTCACTCCAGTCGCTCTCGCCGCCCATGTTCTCACATTTCACACGGAACTCATACTCGAATCCCTCAATCAACGCGGTCACCTCGTAGCTGGTCTCCACAATCTTGTTACTAGTCACTGACATCCACTTGTTCTGCTTCTTCTCACGTTTCTCCAGGTAGTAACTGGTGATCTTTGCTCCACCATCACTGCTCGGAGGCTTCCAGCAGACGACACAGGAGTCCTTGGTGGAGCTGACAATGAACGGCTGCTGTGGGATGCCAGGTTTTTCTGATGAAACAAAACAACATGTTTTGGAATGATCCCGTTTGTACCATAGCTGGAACAAAACCAAACCAACACAAACTATGAATGAACTCACCGAACGGACTCTTGATGATCACCACTGAGGGGATCTCCAAGGACTCACTGACCCCATACTGGTTCTGAGCAGACACTCTGAAGTAGTAGCCAGCACTCTCGATGAGGTTGGGCACACGGCAGGTGGTGCCAGAGACGGAGGAGGACACCAGGTGCCACAGCTCGCCCTCCTTAGCCATGCGTTTCTCCACTATGTAGTTGGTGATCATGGATCCTCCATCGTCCTTTGGAGGTTTCCAGCTAATAACAACGGAGCTCTTCAGCAGAGCATCGACAACCACTGGACCCTCTGGCATACAGGGCTTATCTGGATAGTTCCAAAAAGGAAAAGACACATAACTGTAGAGGAGCCGACAATTAACGATGTTTAAATCATCATGAAGCGTTAATTACCTTGGATTTCCACCCGCAGGACAGTGTCAACGGTTCCGAACTTGTTGCTCAGCTGCACCTTGTAGCGGCCAGCGTTGGTTTTCCTCTGGACGTTTCTCACCACCAGGTGGGTGTAGCTCTCTGTGTTTTCAATGATCACATTCTCAGAGGGGTTCAGAGGCTTCTTGCCATAGAACCACATGATCTGAGGAATAGGTCGACCGATATAGACAACATGGAGGCGAAGGCTGGTGCCTGCTCCAGCAAAGTACTTCTCCTTGAGGGGGAAGCCGGGGTGGAACTGAGGTGAGGCCTGCAGGCGCAATTTGCCACTAGTCTCCATTTCTCCGGCCTCATTGATGGCCCTGCAGGTGTACAAGCCCTCGTCCTCCTGCTCGTCCGTCAGGATGCTCAGGGAGTGGTTGCGGCCATCAGAGCTCATCTTGTATTTGCGACTCTGGATGAGTTCCTTGCCGTAGCGGTACCATTTGATCTCCGGCAGAGGTCTGCCGACGATGCAGCAGGTCAGAGTTCCGGACTCCCCAAGCTTGGTAGTGACATCCTGGATGTCTTCCTTCAGAGCTGGAGCCTCACCGACTGAAACATGAGCAAAGTTTGCATTAATCAATGCCCACTACAGTTCTTTCATGACTGTTGTTGTGTATCTGCTCACCACTCAGCTTGGTCTTGATACCCATAGGTGTGCGGCGGGGTCGGCTGAGTCCAGTTTCATTCTCTGCAAAGATTCTGAACTCATACTCAGTGGCCTCCATCAGACCACCCATGGTGAACTGGCGGTCCTTCGAACGCTCCTTGCTGCATTTCTTCCATGCACTTTCCCCGGCCTGCCTGAACTGAATCCAGTAGCCCAGGATCTCCTTACCGCCGTCATGTTCTGGCCGGAGCCAGTGGATCGTGATGCAGTCTTTGGTGACAGAGATGATGTCAATTTCTCCTGGTTGGCTCGGTTTGTCTGCCCAAAGACAAAAGGAACTTTCGTTCAGAACTCTCGACCCTCATCAACAGCACAAAACAATGTCTTCACACTGTACCGCAAACAAGAATTACACACCAAATGGATCTTTGCAGACAAGAGATTCTGAGGCGGGACCAGGCTCGCTCTGCCCGATGTCGTTCTGAGCCACGACTCTGAACATGTACTCAGCATCTGGGATGAGGCCAGTGACGTTGTACATGGTGGTGGTGATGTGGGTCTTGTTGTGGCGCACCCACTTCTCTGTCGACACTTCCCTCCGCTCCACAAAATAGCCTGTGACCCGGGAGCCACCGTCGTCCCGGGGCCGGGCCCAGGACAGTGACACCGATGACTTGGTCACATCCATGATCTCTGGTGGATTGCTCGGAGGTTCTGGTGGACCTGGAGGTGAAACACATTGTGATTACTCAGAATGTTCAGAATGGAACATGGTTGGCCGTTAACTTGACCCAAGGCTCCGTTTTACAGGATCTGTGTTGTAATATCAGTGTGTGGATGCTGTGATGCTACAGATACTCACACAGGGGTGTCTTTGGTGTGACAGAATCGTCAGACTTCAGAGATCTGCTGATACCAAACTGGTTCTCGGCAGAGACCCTGAAGTGGTATTGCACATTCTCCTTCAGGCCTTTTACAACTAAAGCATTGTCGGTGACCCGGGCGTCCACCGTGTACCAGGCGGCCTTCGGCACCTCACGTCTCTCCACTACGTATCCCAGGATGTCTGAGCCGCCGTCGTCTGATGGGGGCCTCCAGCTGACCCGGACTGATCGGGCCTGAATGTCGTCAAACTCAAGCGGGCCTTCTGGTGGGTCAGGACGGCCAATGACTCTCACCTAGAGTAGCAAACATGTGGTCAAAACAAGTTCCAAATGTGTACTGACACATTTACTGTGACAGAGGAGCAGCGCACCTTGATGTAGACTGCCTTTCTGCCACACTTGTTCTCCAGCACCAGGTCATAAGTACCAGTGTCGTCTTTGTGTGCCTCCTTGATGACCAGCTCAGTGATGTCATCACTGGTGGCAATCATGGCGCGGTGGGAGATGTCACGCCCGTCTTTGGTCCACTTACATGTGGGAACAGGTTTACCCTTGATAGGTACAGACAAGCAGATGACTCCGCCCTGTCGGACCACATAGCCCTCCTCGTATTTACGATCCAGACTGTAATCCGGATAATCTGAAGAAAGATGTTTACATTTGAACAGATTATTGGACATCACACAATAATTTATTGATTCATGAAGCAAACGTTTGATGACTGCGTCTGAATTGTCTCCTACCAAGCATCTCCTGGACCTTAACCACTCCAGGAATGTCCGCGGGCTCCCCAGTACCTCCAGCATTGCAGGCGATCACTCTGAACTTGTACTCAGCACCCTGGGGCATGTGGGTGAGCGTGTATTCACACATCTTGGTCGGTGTGGTGTTGCACAGAGTCCATTCCACCTGGTCCACTCTCTGCATCTCAATCAGGTACCCAGTGATGACAGAGCCACCCTCCTCCTCAGGAGGCAGCCAGGCTAGTGACACCGAGGTCCTGGTGGTGTCAGTGACTTTGGGCTCAAGCGGAGGACCTGGAGGTTCTGTTCAGTAACACAAGACAGTGAGTGACAGCACTGACCCTAGAACTGTACATCGTTCTACACCACATACCGATGGGGTCCCTTGCCACGGTGATGGCAGAGCTATCACTGGGTTTTCCAGCTCCTCTGGAGTTGATGGCGGTGACGCGGTGCTCATACTCCAGGCCCTCGATCAGGCCAGAGGAGCGGTACCGGGTCATGGTAACAGGGTTCTTGTTGATCCTCAGCCATCGGTCTGAACGAGCCTCCTTACGCTCAATGATGTAGCCAGCGATCGTGGAACCACCGTCGTCCTCTGGTGGGTGCCAGGTTAAGGTCATACCCTCGTGGGTCACATCAAGAACCTCTGGTCTGCTCGGTGGCCCAGGGATGGCTGGAGAATGTCAACAATGTGAAGAATTAGTTTAGTAAGGATTCTCTTATCTTCACCACTATTTAAAAAAATATGTTTTGTCAGACGTTAAACTAAAGAATGGAGGTTCCTCTAAAAGTAATCTCCAGTGATTTATACCAGAAGTTTCAACATGTGATTTAGTATATATGAAGTGTATAAAATGAGTGAAATCCAACAAAGGTGTCTGAGATGCAACAGAATGTCCAATAAAGAAACATGAGATCAGAACCGTTTCTCCATATTTCTGAACAGGAACAAAACTCACTCTTGGCGCTCTTGCACTCCACGACTTCGGACTGAAGGAAACCTCCCACACCGAAGCGATTCATGGCAGCGACACGGAACACGTACTCGGTTCCCTCAGAGAGTCTGGAGAACTTGAAGCAGGGTCGTGTCACTGACTCTGAAATGGTGGTCCACCCAGGCCGGTGAGCATCACGCTGCTCCACCACATAGCCACCGATGTTTGCACCTCCATCTTTTTCAGGAGGCTCCCAGCTGACTGTCACAGACACTCCATCGACCTCCTCGATCTTCACTGGGCCAACTGGGACACCGGGCTTGTCTGTTGGAGAAAGGACAGAAGATCTCAGGAAACTTCCGATGTACACAACCAGAAAGAGTGTGCAGAACATCTCCGTACCCAGAATGATGACCTTGATGACCTCGGTTGCCATGCCAACAGTGTTCTTCACCTCCAGCCGGTAGTCTCCTGTGTCATTGATGGTGGTCTCACGGATGATGAGATGTGTGTATTTTCCGTTGCTGTCAATCTTGATGCGGTCCAAGCTGTCCTTCAGCTTCACTCCACCAAAGAACCAGGAGCAGACAGGAAGGGGCCGCGCCTTGATGGGCAGGTTGAGGTCAATGGGTTTACCACGATGCACATGGACAATCTTCTGAGGAATGCTGGTCATGTCGATCTTGGGCGTCACTGGAATGAAAAGGAGTGTCAACGGTTAAAAATCATTCAAATTATCTCCAGCAGTCAGTGTGAGATGTGTCTGGAAATCCACAGTACCTTTGATGTCCTGGACAGTGACAGGAGTGACGATCTCCATGGGCTCGCTGGCTCCTCGGCTGTTGGTGGCTCGGATCCTGAACAGGTACTGGTCGTTCTCTGTCAGAGCCTGGACGTTGTATTGGGACACGGAGGCCTTGAGCGTGGCCACGGTGCTCCAGCGATCTGTTCCCACCTTACAGGCCTCCAGAATGAACCCTGTGAGTCTGCTGGCGCCATCATGCAGCGGCTTCTCCCAACGCAACGAGACCGATGACTTGGTGACATCAAGAATCTGCAAGTCCAGTGGCACTGACGGAACTTCACACACCAACACGGGTTCCGATGTCTCACACGGCTCTCCAATGCCATAAATATTTTCTGGCAGGACTCTGAAGAAGTAGTGCACCCCCTCCTCCAGGCCTGTGATCCTGAGCAGGGTCTTCCTACACTCAGTGGTCACCGTCTTGTACGATTTCCTGCTAGCTTCACGTTTCTCTACAATGTAGTTGCTGATGTGAGCGCCGCCATCAATGCTTGGGACATCCCAGGTGATGACAACAGACTCCTTGGTGTAGTCCTTCACCTTCACAGAACCTGGGGGACCAGGGGTGTCTGCAGAGGATAAATTGAGGGGGAGAAGTTCTTGAGCCATCGACTGTCTGAATGAGGAGAATTCAAACCATGATTGTCCATTCAGACGTCCTACCATAGATTTTGACCAAGATGGTGGCTGTCTTCTTGCCTGATGGGTTCTCAGCCTCCACAACATACTTCCCTGAGTCGTAGCGGTTGACCTTCTCTACAATCAGCATGGTGTAGCTGTCAGTGGTCTCAATGAAGCCTCGGCTCTGGAGCTCCACGCCTGTCTTCCTCCAGGCCACGACAGGCGTAGGTCTGCCGGTGACAGTCACAAACAGCCGCAGGGTTCCTCCAGCACGTAGACACACGGTCTTCTTCAGGTCGTCATCCAGCTCCAAGTCAGGCATTTCTGGGTGGAAAATCAGATGACAATGTGAGAGGGTGATAAACACGAACCTTCACCGTAACGTCCCATCATGTTTGGTCCCTCTGTAGGACTCACCAATCTTCTCCAGAGGTTCAGTCTCAGCACTGGGTTCACTGAAGTCTCCTGTGCCGTTGCTGTTGATGGCTGCCACCCTGAACTGGTATTTCCTGTTGGCCGCCAGGCCGGCAGCCATGTACTCGTTGGTCTTCAGCGCCTTGGCTGTGGCGCGGTACCATTGCTCGGAGCCCTCCTCCAGGATCTCCACCACGTAGCCAGTGACATCTGAGCCCCCATCGTACATGGGCCGAGTCCATGTCATGCTGATGCTGTGCTTGGTAGTGTCGGTGATGCGAGGCACGGAGGGAGGAGCTGGGGTGTCTGGAAGGAAAAAGAGGAGATGAAGGTGAGTCCACCTTCAGTAGGTTGAAGGTCCACTCTGAGCGGAGCAGCCTCTCACATGTGGGGTCTTTGCAGAGGATGTAAACTGAGGCGTCGCTTGGCTGGCTGTCTCCAGCTTTGTTGACCGCCGTCACTCTGAACTGGTATTCACTTCCTTCCAGGAGCCCCGTGATCTTCAGACGCGTGTCGTAGATAGTGTATGTCCGATTCACCCGAGTCCACCTGGTCCAGACATCATCCATTAATCACAGAAAGGAACCGTATTCCAGATGGTGTTCTGACCGTGCCCACCTGCTGCTGCTCTTCTCACGCTTCTCCACTATGTAGTTTTTGATCTCACTGCCTCCGTCGCTCTCAGGCTTCAGCCACTCAATGATGACATGTTCTTTGGCCACTGCAGTTGCCTCTGGTGCTCCGGGTGGGGATGGGATGGCTGAAGGGACAGATGACGGCGCAATCACCACAGGGTTTTCACACAACAAACAAAAGCTGAAAAACAACTCGTCGTTCCCATGGTTTAACCCTTTATTAGCCACGGTTCTCTGCGCTACATTGGTGCTAGTCTACTTTGGAGAACTGTAACTATGTGACGGTTTGCGCTATCAGAAAACAACAGCCATGTTGTCATCTGTCATTATGGTAATCCCATTCTCTGTTTGCAGCGTCATTACCGTAATGACAGCAACTTGGCTGACAGATAAATGTGTTTGACAACATCTAAGCTGATTCTTCAGTCAAGTCATTCTAAAAACCAACAAAGACTGTTGTGTCCTGATGAAGCTGTGATAAGAAGGACAGCTGCTCACTGTAGGCATTCCGAGCGATGATGGGGTCGGACTCCAGAGGAACTCCAGGTCCAAACTTGTTGACTCCTCGGACTCTGAAGATGTACTCGTTGTTCTTGATCAGCCGAGTGCTGACACATGACAGTGTCTTGCACTCGGTCTCCATCATGACCCAGTTGAGGCGACTGGTCTCCCGGCGCTCTACAACGTAGTGAGAGACAGTGTCTCCACCGTCCTCCAGAGGGATTTTCCAGGACACCGTACACTTCTCCTCCGTAACTCTGCTGATCAAAATCTTATCGGCTGGAGGACCAGGAGTGTCTGGAAGACAGAAAACATGAGTTTGGATGTGTCCTTTACTGACGAGTGTGGTGCAGATGTTTCAGGTCCTGACCTAAGACTTTCACGGACACAGTGGCAGTCTTGACTCCACTGGCATTCTTGACAGTCAGGATGTATCTGCCCGTATCATATCTATCACAGTTCTTGATGACGGCCATGGCTCTGGTGGCCGTGTAGGTCAGCGAGTATTTCTCGCCGAGCTCCAGGATCTTGTCGCCCTTTGACCAGTACACGGTGGGTTCTGGTTTCCCACCCACTGCACCGTCCAGCACCAGGTCCGAGCCTGCGTTAACAATGACTGTCTCGCCCACCAGCTTGCTGTCCAGTTCAGCTTTGGGAGGAGCTGCCGCAGGAGGGAAATGATTTTTTCGTCATAAATTGAGGGTTGTAGACAGGAAGGAACGTCGGACAGAGACTTCAATGAACGTAATCAGTGCAGGATGTGTGTGACTTACAGTACTCGTCCTTGCAGGTGACTGGTCCGGTGGACTCAGAGGGGGCGCTTTGGACGCCTGCAGCATTCTTGGCAATGACTCGGTACTCATAGGTCTCTCCCTCCCCCAAGTTAGTGACGGTGAAGTAGTTCTCAGTGATGGTGGTGTAGTTGCACTTCAGCCAGCGGTTGTCGTCCCACTCGTCGGTGCTGAACACCTTCCTCTCTACCACGTAGCCCACGATCTTGCTGCCACCATCGTTGAAAGGCAACGTCCAGCACAGAGACACAGAGGAGCGAGAGATGTCGGTGACCTCGGGTTTCCCTGGAGGATCTGAAGGAAGAGGAGAGACCGTTTTATGGTTTTCAAAGGCTGATTCAGTGAACTGACCCTTTACACTGAAGGTCTGATGCAAAGCTACTTGAAAACACATGATTCGATTTTGCTCTGAGAGCTGCTGCAATCTGTTACCGGAGCCAAACCTTCTCCAGGGGATGAATACAAACACACAAACCTGTCGCATCAAATCTATCAACAAATACTGTATATCATTGTATCAACGATTAACAGGAAAGAACAAAAGAAAAAACATATTGTGATGACCATCTGTCACATCTGATGATCAGTTGTTTCTCCTCACCGACGGGGTTGAGTGCGACCACGGGTCTGGACGCCTCGCTGGCCTTGCTGAGCCCGGCCAGGTTCATGCCGTACACCCGGAACTGGTACTCCAGGCCCTCGATCAGGCTGGACACCTTGTAGTGGCACTCCAGACAGGGCAGCTTGTTGTCCCTCACCCACAGGATGGTATTCCTCTCCTTCTTCTCAATCCAGTAGCCGGTCACCTTGCTGCCACCGTCAGCATATGGGACGTCCCATTTGATGCTGATGGCGTTCGCTGACACCGACACCACGTCTGGACGAGTTGGAGGACTTGGAGGAACTGGAGGTGGGAAGAGAAATCATGGATGACATCAAACACATTTGACCTGGACAGACGGATGGACAGATGGTTGAGGGGAACATGTACCGAATGGATGTTCAATGACCACAGGAACCGACTCAATGGATTTGCTGACGCCAAACTTGTTCTCGGCACATACTCTGAAGGTGTACTCCATGTACTTGGTCAGGTGAGTGATTTTAATGGTCGTTCTCTTCACACTTGAGTTGACCACCTGCCAGGAGGCGGAGCCAGACTCTCTCTTCTCCACAATGTAGTTAGTAATGTCAGTGCCACCATCATCAGCCGGTTCGGACCAGGAAAGGGAGCAAGACTCAGAGGAGACGTCAGAAACCTCCACAGGACCTGTGGGAGGGGTTGGTCGTCCGACCACCGTCACAGTCACTGTGAAGGTCTTTGTTCCAGCAGAGTTCTCCAAGGTCAGGTAGTACTTCCCACTGTCACTTCTCTTACTGTCCTTCACTACCAGAGTGGTTCTCTCCGTGGTGGATTTGATGGAGACTCTGTCAGTCTCCTTAAGCTTCATCTCCTCAAGCTTCCAGGTGACCTTGGGAGCAGGCCTGCCACTGATGGGGATGTCAATGGTGAAGGTGTTGGAGGTCTTGCAGGTAATGAGCTGGTTGGTGATGCTGCTAAGATCAGCTGTGGGCTCAATCAGAGGCTCCTTGATGACCACGGAGCTGGTGGTACCCTGAGGATCGCTGACACCAGCGTCGTTCTTGGCTTTCACTCTGAAGTCATACTCTGTGCTCTCTATCAAACCCTCCACCAGCATCTTCAGGGATTTGGTCTCTCCACTGACGATCCAGCGGTCAGTGCCTTTGGCTCTGAATTCAACGATGTAGCCTCTGATGCGGCTTCCACCGTCATGCTCGGGCTTCAGCCACACCAAAGAAGCGGAGGAGTTGGTGGTGTCGACCACATCCAGTCTCTTTGGTGGAGCAGGTTCTTCTGTGGCAATGACAGATTCTGTCATTTCATGAGGTTCTCCTGGGCCATACTGGTTGACAGCAATCACCCTGAAGAGGTACGGCACCCCAATGTCAAGACCTGTCACCCTGATCATCTGGCGAGAGCACTTGGTGCTGACCTCCTGCCAGCTGAGCCGGCTAGCCTCACGTTTGTCCACGGTGTAGTGGTGGATCCGTGATCCTCCATCATTGGTGGGCGCATCCCACATCATTGTTAAAGCTCCACGGGTAACATCTTTGAAGCTGATAGCTCCTGGAGGTCCGGGCGTGTCCAGAACTTTGAGGGTGAATGTGATGGACTTGCGCCCACTGTTATTCTCCAGGGACAGGGTGTATTTACCCGCCTCGCATCGTGTGCAGCCCTCGATGGTCAAAGTCGAGTATGAGTCTGTGGTGTTGATGTCAGCCATGACAGGCAATTCGTTGTCCACCTTGGACCAGGTGGCCAGAGGAGCTGGTTTACCACGGAAGGCAACATGTAGGGAGACACTGCCGCCATTTTTTACAATGTGGGTCTGCTTGAAGTTGGCATCGATGTCGATCTCAGGAGACGTCAGTCTGTCCAGAGCTTGGACGGCACTGGGCATCAGAGACGCGTCTCCTTCTCCAGACCCGTTCACCGCTCTGACTCTGAACTTGTAGAGCTCTCCGGGCACCAGGCCTTTGGCCGTGTACCTGGTGTGGATGCAGATCTGGGTGTTGACTTTGTGCCACTCCTCTAGACTGGCTTTACACATGTCGATGTTGTAGCCAATGATTGGCAGGCCTCCATCGAAGACGGGCTTGGTCCATTCCAGGGTAACGGAGGACTTGGTGGAGTCGATGACCTGATGGTCACAAAGAGAAAGAAGTGTTTCAAGAACAGTTTCAGGTAGAATCTGAAGCTGAAGATTCACTGTGAACATATTTAATGTATTTCACAGAAACAGATTCCTGGTTGTTGCTGGTCCATGTGAACCTACTTTGATCACAGTTGGGGCACTGGGAGTGCTGGTGGGCTCTCTGCATTTGAAGAGCCTGGAGGTGCTGCTGGCCGCTCCGACACCGGCTCCGTTCTCCGCCATGACGCGGAACTCATACTCATTGCCCTCGGTAAGGTTGGTGACCCGGTGCCTGAGCTCTGTGATGGGTCTCTTGGCAGAGACCTTCACCCAGCGCAGGCTCTTCTTCTCCCTTCGCTCCAGGATGTAATGCTTGATCTCATTTCCTCCGTCTGACCGTGGCCTGGTCCAGCACAGGGTGATACTGTCCCCGGTCACATGGGTGGCGTCTGGGGTCCCAGGTGCCTCAGGCACCGCTGCAGAGGAGATCATTCATGAATAAAATCACCCAGAAACTTACTATACAGCTTTGTAGCTATACAGTTATTTCATACAGGCCTCCACTAATCTGTACAAAATGTGTTAATCACAAGAGTTTGTTTACAATATCTCATGAATTCTATCTGAACTGTGACCACATTGTAAATACCGAAACATGGTGAGTGGTCAAACAGATGGATCCTGAATGATGGAGAACTTTGAACCTATGCTTCTACTAGCATCTGATAAGCTCATGACATCATCATCTCTGCGTCTGGTCGATGTTCATTCAAACTCAATGGTGGCTTTACTCACTGTACTGCATCTGTGCAACAATGGGAACTGAGTCCAGAGGTTTGCCAACACCAAACTTGTTGACAGCAGAGATTCTGAACTGGTACTCATTCCCCTTGATGAGATTGGTGGCATTGAAGGAGCAGGCTTCACACTTGGATGTGACCATGGCCCAGGAGATCCTGGAGGTCTCTCTCTTCTCCACCACATAATGGGTGATGGCAGCGCAGCCGTCATTCTCAGGAGGGTTCCACCACACGGTGCACTTCTCCGCTGTGATACCGGTGAAACGGATGGGTCCTTCAACAGGTCCAGGGGTGTCTGAGAAGAAAATCACAATGCTCAAACACTGACGTCTACTGAGGTGTGCAGTCTGTGACACCGTCAGATGAAACTCACCTTGCACTCTGACATTAACATCAGCCTTCTTTGCACCAGAGCTGTTCCTGGCTTCAACTGTGTAGATCCCACGGTGGCTCCTGTCTGCATCACGTATAAACAGGCGGCTGGTTCCGATACCAGTCGTGATCTCGATTTCAATCATGGTCCTCTTGTCGATCTCTTTGCCGTCCTTGTACCAGACGACTTGGGGGACAGGGCGACCAGTAATGTTGCAGCCGAGCTTGACGTTCTCTCCAGCCCTCAGAGTGAGCACCTGGTCTGGAGACCACTCGATCTCAGGGGTAACTGGAATAATGATAAATACAGAGTTTATTTATAGGCACGTTACATCAAATGAAGACCTCAGAGTGCTCAGAGTGACCGCAGAGTGGATAAATACACAGAAGGTAATAAGACAACATTGAACTGAAAAACAACTAGGGCACGGAAAGGACTACAACAGGGGTGTCAAACTGCGGTCCTCGAGGGCCGCATATCCTGCAGGCTTTAGATGTCACCCTGCTCCTACCTCGCCTATATCAGTCTCTGTGAAGTTCTGGTGAGGCCTGGTAACGACATGCTATTTTGAATCGGGCGTGTGAGAACAGGGTGACATCGAAAACCTGCTGGATACGCGGCCTATGACGACTGGAGTTTGACACCCCTGGACTACAACATCCAAATGTGAAGATAAACTAAGAGCTAAGACACATTAGACTACTGGGGCTGAAGTTAAGTTTAAGAGCAGTGAAATGGGACCCCAGTTCCAACAATCATGAATGAGCTTCATCCACATACAAACTCCAAATGACAAGGTTTATCAATGAGAATACGTACTGCTCTCATCCTTCGTCATGATGTACCCCGAGGAATTCGACGGTGGACTGATGGTTCCAACGGCGTTCCTGGCAATCACCCTAAATTCAAACCTGTCTCCAGCAGACAGACCAGTCACTGTGAACTGGGTCCCACTGACGTCTGTGAAATTACAGCGCAGCCATTTGCCTCGGCCCTGACGCCTCTCCACACTGTAGGCCACAATCTTACTGCCACCGTCTCTCTTGGGGGTTTCCCAGGACAATGTGACGGAGTCTCTGGTCACATCAATGCAGACAGGTGTGCCAGGTGGATCTAGGGAGTAAGAGAATGGAGCAGTTCATGCACCGAGCAGAGGTCTGCAGAACATTGAACAAACTGCTCTGTAGAAAAACAAGGGTCACAGGCATGTGTTTGAACTCACCGACGGGGGAGATGGCCAGAGCATGTTTGCTCTGTTCGCTTACTGGACTGAGCCCAGCGTTGTTCTCGGCGTACACCCTGAACGAATACTCCAGACCTTCCAGGAGGCCAATAATTCTGTACTCTTTGTTGGAGATGATAGTGGAGTTCACCTTCTGCCACAGGAGACTATTTCTGTCCTTCTTCTCAACATGGTAGCCCAAGACAGGGGATCCTCCATCAAAACCTGGAGCCTCCCATCTGATGGTCATCCCATCACTGGTGATGTTGAAGGCCACAGGCTTCCCTGGAGGTCCTGGAGGTTTGTACTGGTGCTGCGCAACAATATCTGAGGAGATTAGCGGTTCACTGACTCCATACTTGTTCTCTGCACGGACTCTGAACTGGTACTCTGTTCCCTTGACGAGGTTGGGGATTTTGAAGGTGGTCCTAACTACGCTGGAGCAGATGATCTTCCAGTTGGCTTGGGAAGTCTCACGCTTCTCCACACTGTAGCAGGTGATCTCACCTCCTCCATCCTCTTTGGGTTCATCCCAGGAGATGATAATGCTCTGGGCTTTAATTTCATCGAAGCGTATGGGACCCACAGGCACAGAGGGGGGTCCCAAAGTGATCACGTTGATGTCAAAGTAGTTCTTAATGGTCCTGTTGTCCAAAACCAACGTGTACTGGCCAGCGTGCTCCTTCTTAACTCCTCTGACAGTCACAGCAGTCTTGTTGTCTGTGGTCCTGAAACGTGTCTTCTCATTTTCCTTCAGAGGCAGGTTGTCCTTCAGCCAACTGATTGCTGGCCTGGGCTTCCCCCGGAAGGGCAGGTCAATGTGGATGTTCTGGCCTATACGAACAAACAGCTCTCCATTGGGGTAGTCACTCAGACTGGCCTCGGGTGGAATAATTAAGTCCATCACTGTGACTGGACCAATCTGGGAGAAGTCACTGTTGCCCTTCTCATTCTTGGCAAACACTCTGAAGTCCATTATGGTGTTCTCCTTGAGTCCGGTCACTTCATAGCAGCAGCGCTTGCAAGTTGCACCAAAAACCCAGGTGGGATCTTCCTTTGTTCTCTTCTCAATAATGTAGTCTGTGATGTAGCTACCACCATCATGGTCGGGTCTGGTCCACTGCAAGGTCACAGAGGTTTTTGTGGAGTCAACCATCACCAGGTCCTTCACAGCTCCAGGTGTTTCTGTAGCTCTGACTGGCTCTGAGGTCTCACAGGTGTCACCCACACCATACTCGTTCTCAGCGGACACACGGAAGAAGTAAGCTAGCTCCTCCTCCAGACCAGACACCTTGTAGGTTGTGTTGGCACATTCATCGTTAATCACCTGGTAGGCCTTCATCGTGGAAGCCTTCTTCTCCACTATGTATTTGGTGACAGGGGAGCCCCCATCAATGAGTGGAGCCTCCCAGCTAAGTGTCAGCTGTCCCCTTGTCACATTCTTAACCATGAGCTTCTGGCAGGTGGAGGGACTGTCCAGAACCTTCAGAGATACGGTGATGATCTTTGGTTCTCCAACACCATTCTCAATCTCCAGGAGGTACTTGCCGCAGTCATCACGGGTGACCTGGGGAATGACAAGGCTGGTGGAACACTCAGTACTGGAGATGGTGTAGCGGTTGTCTGCAGCCATGTTGCGGTCTCCACGGCGCCAGGTGACATTAGGGGTGGGACGCCCTTTCAGGGGAATGAAGATCTCCACATCAAGGCCAGCTCTTGCTGTGTACTGGGTTGTCATGGGGACATCCAAGTCCAAATCAGCCTCCTCTGTTGTCACAACAGGAAAATAGTACAATTATATGATTAGTTTCATTGTTCATCAGAAAAACATGTTGGTTCCCTGAGCGAAGAACTGGCTCCATGCACTAATTCACTCCAGTCATGCCACAAAAGAGTGAAAGAGGATACAAACCCAAGATATCTTTGGCTTGGACTGGCTGGTACATCTTGATGTCTTCTCCTTTGCCCTTACAGTTGACAGCAGAGACTCTGAAGAAGTAGTATGTTCCAGGTTTCAGGTGAGACACCACATACTCACAGGTCTGAACCTGGGAATTAATGATCACCCATTCTTTTTCCTCTGTGTTCATTTGCTCCAAAATGTATTGTGTGATTTCGCTGCCGCCATCATAGACGGGCTTCTCCCAACCAAGGGTGATGGAGGTTTTGGTGGAGTCAATCACACGCAGCTTGGATGGTTCTCCAGGCAGGTCTGAAGACGAGGCCACAAATCCATTAATTACACGAGTTGTTTTCAGTAAAAACATTTCAAAGAAGCTCAAAGTGAATTTATTGTACCAATGGGGTCGTAGGCTTTGTAGAGGTCAGAGGCCTCAGAGTAGTTGCCTGCTCCAGCTTTGTTGACAGCACAAACTCTGTACTGATATTCGTTATTCTCCACAAGGTTGGTGACCTTCTGTCGGGTGTCTCTGATGGTGCCTTTCACAACCTATGAAACAAATATGCATTTACCTCTTGCCTGCTGTTAAAAATCAGCATCTAACCCTAACCCTAACCAACCTTGAACCACTGCAAGCTCTTTTTCTCCCTCTTCTCAAGGTAGTAACCATCAATGTCACTGCCTCCATCCAGCGCTGGTCTTTCCCAAATCACAGTCATGGTGGACTTGGTGATCATGGTGACGTGAGGCTTGGATGGCTCACTGGGAGGAACTGTTGGGAATCAAATGATGTTTACTTTTTTAATTCTTCACACATTTTCATCTCTCTCAGATTTAACATTTAATGCATTAGTTCATGAAAAGTTAAACTTCACAGTCAACGTAAAAACAGATGTAATTGTGAAAAGTAACATGTATTGCACTTGCGTACCAAAGGAATTCTTGGCGATGATGGGCTCTGACTCCAGTGGGTCTCCAATGCCGTACTTATTGACTCCACGGACTCTGAAGATGTATTCATTGCCCTGGATGAGTCTTGGCACGTTGACGATGCAATCAGCCAGTTTCTCAGAGACGATAGACCACATGACCCTGCTGGTCTCCCTCTTTTCCACCACATAATGGGTTACCATGGCACCGCCTTCATCAGCAGGTGGACACCACATGATTGTGACATTGCTAGCTGTGACCTTCTTAAACTGAATCTCTCCAGCAGGGGGCCCAGGCTTGTCTGTGAGTGAGAAGGTATTCTTTACATTCGGGTGCAATTGTCTCTTTAAGATACATTTAACATTTAGAATTCATCACAAATAATTTTGTAAAACGTCGCTGAATTACCAAGGATAAGCAGTCGGACAGCAGCACAAGTAGATCCCAGGGAGTTCTTTACTTTGACTTCATAGGTTCCAGAGTTCAGACGGGTGGTTTCCCTCAGGAATAAACTAGTGGACTCAAACGTATGTTTGAATGAGAGCTGGGCATTGGGTTTCAGCTCTCGGCCATCTTTGAACCACTCGATGCTGGGAGCAGGTTTGGCAGTGATGTTAAACTTGAGTTCGACATTAGACTCGGCCCTGTGCTTGACCTCACTGAAGTACTCCTGAGGTATTTCAATCTCTGGGACACCTAAGGTGAAGAGCAAAGCAACTAGGTATGTCATGGGGATATATAAAGTAAAGTGAAATCAAAGTCTAAATGACAAAGTACATGAGACAAGAAAGATTTAACAGTCAACCCGTCATTTGTTCTGTGAGACCACTGACCGTAGGTGTCCACACAGGTGGCCGGTCCTGCAGTCAAGGAGGGGTTGCTCACAGAGCCAACAGCATTCCTGGCTAGAACTCTGAACTCATACGTCTCATCCTGAGTCAGGCCGGTGATGGTGTAGCGGGTGTCAGTCACATTTGTCAGGTTGGCCTTGGACCACCTGCCACTGACTCCCTCTCTCTTTTCAATGATGTAGCCTCTGACGGGGGATCCACCGTCATAGTTGGGCTTCTGCCAGGCCAGGCTGATGGAGTTCTTGGTGATGTCACTGATGCGCAAGTCCACGGGTGGCTCTGTCACGAATAAAGACAACACACGTCAAAAAAAGCTCTTATGAAGTAAAGTTTGATTTGAATTCCATTAATGACTTGACTCACCACAAGCATCTATGGCAAGCACAGACTCAGAAACCTTGCTGAAGGCGCTGACTCCAGCAGCATTCTCTGCTGCCACCTTGAACTCGTAAATAAGTCCAGCATTGATGTTCATGACCTTAAAGTGTGTTGCACGGATCACCATTTTATTGACCCTCTGCCACAGAATGCTGTTCCTGTCTTTCATCTGGAGGTGGTAGCCAAACACATGGCTGCCTCCATCTGACTTGGGCTCCTTCCAAGCCACAGAGATGGTCTCCCTGGTGACAGCAGTGATCTCTGGAGTTGATGGAGCCTCTGGAATAGCTGCATTGCGAGAGACAGGTGTAAGAGGTGAGTGATCTTTTATCCAGGAAACACAAGGATATAAAGGTTATGAAAAACACTCACTGTATGGGAGACTGACAGCGACGGTTGGTGAGTCAACGTGCTCACTGATTCCATATCTGTTCTCAGCCCTGATGCGGAACTGGTATTCCAGGCCTGTGGTCAGCTTCATGATCTTCATGGTGCAGCGAGCCACAGCAGATGAGACGTCCATCCAGTTGGCGGTGGTTGTCTCTCTCTTCTGGATGATGTAGTTGGTGATGGGGCTGCCACCATCGTATGCTGGTGGGAGCCACTTCAAGCTGACGCTGTCCTCTGTGACGTCAAAGAGCTCCACGGGTCCCTGAGGAGCACTGGGGCAGTCCAGAACCACAATGTTCACAAAGGACTTTGTAGTGCCGCAAGCGTTGGAGGCAGTGATGTCATATCGTCCTGAGTCTGCAGCAATGCTCTCACGCAGTATGATCTTCATGCTGTCAGGAGTGACTTCAGAGTTGAACCTCATCGTTGACCTGAGCAGCACGTTGTCTTTGGACAGAGAAACCTTCGGCAATGGCTTTCCTGTCAGTGGGATCTCACATTTGAGGGTGGAGCCAGCTCTCACATATACTGTGTTGTGTGGGAAGTCCTTCATGATGATCTCAGGAGATTCTAAATAGGTAGCAGGTACAAAAGTACAAAGAGAATTATTTTAGTTAGTTTATACTTTATAAATAGTGGCCTACTGATCATAAAGTCAATCCAATTAGTCCCCCAGCAATCACTTACCAAGCTGGTCTTTGACCACCACAGGATTAACCATTTCCTTAGCATCACTGAATCCAGCATGGTTCTCAGCTCTGATTCTGAAGAAGTACTCAGCGTTCTCCCTCAGACCATACACTGTAAAGTGAGTGGACTTGGTTACACCACACTTCACCCACTTCTCTTGGCCTTTCTCCAAAGCTTCCACCAAGTAGCCAGTAATTCTGCTGCCTCCGTCTTGTTCTGGTTTGGCCCAGGCTAATGACACACTGTCCTTGGTAACATCAGTCACACCAAGCTTGGGTGGTTGGCTTGGCTTTTCTGGAGGAAGAGAACATGGTGTGATTTGTTTATCTGTTAACATCTTTCATAAGGTTAGGTGTTAAAAATACTATTAGATGTTCTACCCTTCTTGAGAAAAAATACCTGTGATCTTGGTTCCTTCTTTGGTCTCAGCAGGAACACCAACACCGTACTCGTTTTCTCCTGTCACTCTGAAGTAGTAGACTCCTCCCTCTTGCAGGTCGGACACCTTGTATGTCAGTCTGTGACATGTGTCAGTCAACCTTGTCCAGCCTTTCTTACTGGCCTCACGAATATCAACCAGGTAGTTCTTCACTGGTCCACCTCCTTCATTCTCAGGAGTGTCCCATGTGACGGTAGCAGAGGTCTTGGTCACCTCCTTCACATCTACATGAGTAGGAGGACCAGGGGAGTCCAGGACTCTGACATTGAGGGTCAAAGAGGAAGTTCCAGCAACACTAGACAAGGTCACAGTGTATTTGCCAGAGTCGTTGCGGGTGGCTTTTTCCAATGTGATGGAGGTGAATGTGTCAGTGGTGTCAATGACGGCACGAACTCTTAAATCGACATCAGGCTTTGTCCATGTCACACTCGGGGTGGGTTTGCCTCTGAAGGGCACAGTCATGGTGAATGAGCTACCATCCTTGACAATAAGAGTCTTTCTCATCTCGTTACTGATGTCAAAGACTGGCTCCTCCTCTCGATCCTTGGCTACCTGTTTGTCTGACTCAGGGCTGGGCTCACTGACTCCAATCTTGTTGATGGACTTGACAACAAACACATACTCAGCCCCAGGGGTCAACCCTACGATGGTGAACTCTGTATTTTTGATGTTCTGGACCCCAACAGTCCATTCATCATCAATCGTCTTCCTATATTCAACTCTGTAACCTGTTACAGCTGCTCCACCATCAAACAGTGGCTTGTTCCACGAAAGGGTCACTGTTGTCTTTGAAGAGTCAATGACCTTTGGCTGAGCAGGAGGTGAAGGTAGGAACTGTGGATCTTCAGCCTTGGTGAGAGGGCAGCAGATACTGGGAACACTGAGGCCAGCAGCATTCTCTGCAAACACCCTGTATTCATATTCACAGCCCTCACGAAGGTGGGATGCTTTGACTCGAAGATCATAAACTGGCTTCTTGTTAACGCGGCACCAACGGAGGCCAGTCTTCTCCCTCTTCTCTATCACATAACCGGCAATGCTGCTGCCACCATCAGAAATTGGTCTTTCCCAACAGATTGTCATTGCCTCACTAGTGACTGAGGTGACCTGAACATTAGTGGGAGCATCAGGGACTGTGAATGGATCCATGGCTTTTGTTGGGTCACTCTCCAAGGCTTCGCCATCTCCGTATTTGTTGATTCCCCTGACTCTGAAGATATATTCATTTCCTTTGAGCAGCTTGGTAACTTTACAGGTTGTCGCCTTCATGTCACCATACACAAGAGTCCAGGCCAGGCGACTGGTCTCACGTTTCTCTACAATGTAGTGCATAATTTCGGCACCACCATTCTCTTGAGGGGGGCCCCAAGTCAGGGTGCATTTATCTGCTGTGAGGCCAGACACAGCAAGGGGTCCTGAGGGTGGTCCAGGCCTGTCCAGAACCTTACAGTTGATAGCCACTGACCTTGTCCCAGCCACATTGTGCAGGGTGAGGACATACTGGCCAGAGTCCCTCCTGATCGCATCGCTGACAATCAGAGAGGTTGTAAAGTTGTCAGAGATTACTTCACACCTGGCCTTTGCTGCAATCTCCTTTCCATCCTTTGACCATGACACTACAGGGAGAGGGCGCCCTGTGGTTTCTGCATCAATTCTAATAACCTCTCCTGCTTTAACAATAACAAGCTGTCTGAATTTGTCTTCCAGGATAATTGTGGGTGGGTCTACATCATCCTTGACTGTAACAGACCCTGTGCTCTCTGAGGGAGCACTTAGCAGCTCAGCAGAATTCTTAGCAATGACATGAAATTCATATTGGGTATCTTCTGTGAGGCTTGTGACATCAAAGTAGGTGTCCTGCAGGTTAGTGAAGTTGCATTTCAGCCAGCGCCCATTAGGAAGCTCTTTACGCTCAACTATGTAACCGGTAATCTTGGCTCCACCGTCATTCTCAGGCCTCTCCCAAAAGAGGGAAACTGATGTCCTAGTAATGTTGGTGACTCTGATGTTACGTGGAGGATCACATGGGTCTCTTGCTGCCACAGGGTCACTGGCCTTAGTGCATGGACCAATGCCAGCAATATTCACAGCATATACTCTGTACTGATAAAGCAGGCCCTCCTCGAGGCCGGTCATCTTAAACTGGTTTTCAGCCAAAAGGACTCTGTTTACCTTGGTCCAGAGGATGCTGCTTTGGTCTTTGCATTCAATGTGATAACCAGTAATAGGGCTTCCACCATCACTGGCTGGTCTGCCCCATACCACAAGCATGCCAGACTTGGTAGCATGGGAAACATGGAGATTGGTTGGAGGGCCAGGTGGCTCAAATGGAAACTGAGCAACAACAGGAGACGAATCAATAGTATGACTCTTGCCATAACGGTTCTCAGCTGCAATACGGAACTGGTACTCCGTTCCCTGATTGAGACGAGACACCTTGATTGAAGTTCGAGCAACTGTTGCTGACACAATCTGCCATGTGGTTGTGGTAGTGTCTCTCTTTTCTACCACATAGTTGTTGATTTGGCAGCCACCATCATAGGTTGGAGGGTCCCAAGACAGAAACACAAAGTCAGCACTGACCTCATCCAGCCTGATGTTACTGGGCGGGCCAGGCTTGTCCAGGATTATAACTGAGATTTCACCTGTCTTAGTGCCAACTGAATTAGTTAAAGTAATTTCATACTTTCCTACATCATCCTTGGTTGCATTCTTGATGAAGATTTTGGATGAGGTCTTGGAATTGAGAACGTTCACTCTGGTAGTTTGCTTCAGTGTATGGCCATCCTTCTTCCAGGACACCTCGGGCTGAGGTCTTCCTCTGAAGGGAATATCAATCTTCAGGTCATCCCCTGCCTTTACACTGTATGTGTTGAACAGTATGTTGATTATGGGCTCCACTGTTATATCCTTCACCAACACAGGGGTAGCTAGTGGCTTGGCATCACTCTTTCCCTTTTCATTCACAGCAATAACCCTGAAGGAATATTCTTCTCCAGTTGTGAGTCCATCGATAATAGCTTCCAGTGCTTTGACTTCACTGCACAATGTCCATTTGTTGTCTCCTTTGGGCTGCATCTCAATCATATACATTGTAATCTTGCTGCCTCCATCATGATCAGGTTTCTCCCATGAAAGGGTGACAGTGTGACGAGTGACATCAACTAGGGTGATTTTACCAGGAGGCAAAGGAGCCTCAGATACCTTGACCTGATCAGTGGAAGCTGGCAGACCAACTCCAAGCTCATTTACAGCCAAGACACGGAAATAGTACCGACCACCCTCCTGCAGATCAGAGATGATGTAGGAGTTCCTTACACAATTAGTGCAGACACTGCTGAACGCCATTCTCTTCTGCTCTCTCTTCTCAACAATATAGTGCGATATCTTTGCCCCACCATCAATAAGAGGAGGCTCCCAAGAGAGAGAGACAGAATGCTTCGTCACATCCTTAACCTCCAGGTTGGATGGAGCGCTGGGTGAGTCCAGAACCCTGACATTGATAAAGGCTGATTTAGAACCACTGAGATTTTCAAGGGTCAGAACATATTTGCCAGTGTCAAATCGGTCAACATTCTCAATTACCAACATTGTGTAGGAGCTTGTAACCTCAATCTGGGCACGCTCGTTAATGCTGCCGTCAGCCTTCGCCCATCTGACCTCAGGCTCTGGCTTTCCTTTAATTGTGACAAATAAACGCAGGGTGGAGGTTGCACGGATATTAACCATCTTTCTCAGATCAGCATCTAGTTCAATTTCAGGAGCTTCCAGCTTCTCAGCAGCAGTAACAGTCCCAGGCAGGTCCACTGGCTCACCAACTCCTTCACAGTTGAGAGCACAGATCCGGAAATTATACTCTGCATTCTCCTTCAGCTTCTTAACAAGGTAATGAGTTGCCTGGACACCAGTGGCTGGTGTGCAAATGACCCATTCATCATCTGCTGCCTCTTTCATTTCAATAATGTATCCACTGATCGGTGCCCCGCCATCATATATTGGCCTGGACCAGGACAGTGAGGCTGTGGTGCTGGAATGGTCAATGACCTTGGGATTATTTGGAGGTCCTGGTGGGTAGGTGGCATCACAAGCCTTGATATATTGAGTTGGTGCACTGGGTTTTCCCACACCAGCAGCATTTTCAGCTGAGACCCGGAATTCATAAGAGTGGCCTTCAGTGAGACCAGTGCACCTGAATCGCAGGTCATTCAGTCTTTTCTTGTTGCATTTATTCCATCTAATTCCATCCTTATCACGTTTTTCAAGGACATATCCATCAATCTCAGCTCCCCCATTATTCTCTGGCCTTTCCCACGTGAGCACCATGGAGTCCCTTGTGATAGCACTGGCCTCTGGGGTGGACGGGGCATCAGGAGGGCTGAAGGGATTTCGAGCAATTACAGGCTCAGATTCCAGTGGCTCTCCAACACCATATTTATTCACAGCAGTGACTCTAAAGATGTATTCATTTCCGGGAACCAGTTTTGTGATTTTATAGCTGATGGCCTGAATCTTTGGCTCAACCATAGTCCATGACAAACGACTGGTTTCCCTCTTCTCAATTATGTAGTGAGAAATGCTGGCTCCACCATCATGTGAGGGATGGTTCCAGTGTAAGTAGCATTTTTCTGCTGTAACCCCTTTGACCTTTAGTGGGCCATCTGGAGGCCCTGGTCTATCCAGAACTTTAACGTTTACCGGTATCATCTTGACTCCTCCAACATTCACGAGCTTAAGGACAAAGTGGCCACCATCCAATCTGATGCAGTCCTTGACTGTCAAGATGGTATGTGTAATTGTGGTCTTCACCTCCATCCTTGGTGTGGTTTTGTCAATCTCCTTTCCATCCTTCAACCAACTGACTTCTGGCAGAGGCTTGCCAGTGTAATCAGCATCAATGATGAACATCTCACCAGCACGAACAACAGTGAGATCCTTAAATTTAGAATCCATAGTGGCTGCTGGGGCCTCAATTTCATCTTTGGCGGTTATTTCACCTGTGCTTTGAGACGGACTGCTGGAGATGCCAGCTGCATTCCTTGCAATGACTCTGAACTCATAAACACAGTCTTCTGTAAGCCCAGTGATCCTGAACTGGGTATCGATAACATTTGTGAAGCTGGCCTTCATCCAGCGTGTGTCTGGGTGTTTCTTTCTCTCAATCACATAGCCAGTGATTGTACTGCCGCCATCATACTGTGGCCTGGTCCATTGGAGTGTCACGTGGTTTCTGGTTATTTCAATGGCTTCAGGAGTACCTGGTGGGTCACATGGATCCCTTGCTACTGTGCTCTCAGAGACTTTGCTAGCTGGACTGAGTCCTGCAATGTTTTCTGCATAAACTCTGAATTCATACTCAATGCCCTCCTCTAGGTCTGTAGTCTTAAACCTGGGGTCTGCTATGAGAAGTGTGTTTAGTTTAGTCCACAAAAGCGAGTTCTTCTCCTTTCTTTCCAGGTGATAGCCCAGAATTGGGCTGCCGCCATTGTTGGTAGGAGGTTTCCACTCGACTACCATGTTGTCTTTAGTTGCAGCAGAAATAAAAGGTGTTCCTGGAGCAACAGGCTCAGTGAATGGATACTGAGCAATGACAGCTGGAGAGACAATTGCAGAACTCTTTCCATATCTGTTCTCAGCAGACACTCTGAACTGATATTCAACTCCGGTTTTTAGCTTGCTGACTTTGATGGTTGTCCTGGCAATTGTTGCAGACACAATATGCCAAGCCGTTGTAGTGGTGTCTCTCTTCTCCACGATGTAGTTGTTGATCTGACAGCCTCCGGTGTACACTGGTGGCTCCCAGGATAACGTAACATAGTTAGAGCTCACCTCCTCAATCTTCACAGGACCAGTGGGTGGGCCAGGCTTATCGAGAATGACAACAACAATCTCCTCTGCAGCTGTTCCAACACTGCTGGTGGCTGTGATGGTGTATTTACCAGAGTCATCCTTATTTGCATCCTTGATACACAGCTTCGTAGATGATGGAGTACTGGAGACATTCAGTCTGGTTGTCTCCTTAAGAGCCTGCCCATCTTTTTTCCATTCAACCTTTGGCGTGGGACGTCCAATCACTGGAAACTCAATTTTTAGATCTTCACCATTCTGCAAACTGTAAGTGTTGAATGTCATCTTCAATGACGGCACAATAGTCACGTCTTTAGCTTTAACTGGTGTTGCCAGAGGCCTGGGGTCACTCTTTCCCTTGTCATTGAAAGCTGATACCCTAAATAGATACTCGTGTCCTGTGCTCAGGCCTGCAATAGTGCCCTCACAAGTTTTGGATGTTGCAGCTACCACCCATTCCTCTGAGCCAACAGGTTGCATCTCAATGTAGTAGCCCAAAATTCTGCTGCCTCCATCATGGACTGGTTTCTCCCAGGAGAGGGAAACAGTGGTTTTAGTCACTTCAGTCAGAGTGACCTTACCCACAGACAGTGGAGGCTCAGACGTTTTAATGGAGTCTTCTGTCTCGACAGGCATTCCAACACCAAATTCATTCTCGGCCAAGACTCTGAAATAGTAGATTGTTCCTTCAGTGAGGCCAGTGATCCGGTAGCTTGTCTTTGTGCACTTGTTGTCCACATTTGAATATACCTTCCTGGTGGACTCACGCTTTTCAACCAGGTAATTCTTAATTCTTGCACCACCATCAATGAGAGGAGGCTCCCAGTTCAGTGTAACACTTTCTCTCTTAATGTCTTTTACTATGAGGTTCAGAGGGGAACCTGGGGTATCGAGGACTTTGACAGAAACAAAGGCTGATTTGGTGCCAGCACTATTTGCTAAGTTGAGAATGTATTTTCCAGCATCATACCTGTCACTGATATCAATGGAAAGTTGTGTGTAATCTTCACCTGTCTCTATTTGAACTTTACTGGGCAGTTCTCCATCTTCCTTCGCCCAGGTAATCTCAGGAGCAGGACGTCCTTTGAACGGAATGCAGATTCTCATTGAGCCTCCTGCACGGACAACAATTCCCTTTCTGAGCTCTGAGTCCAGAATCATCTCTGGAGCATAGATTTTATCAACAGGTTTCACAAGTCCCTGGAGGTCTGTGGGCTCACCAAGGCCAAGTCTGTTAATAGCACAGACACGGACTTTGTATTCCTGATGCTCAATCAACTTGGTGATAGCAAATTTGGTAGCATTTACTCCACAGGCTGGGGTGCATAATGTCCATTCCTCTTCATCAGCCTTAGTTATTTCCACAGCGTAGCCTTGAATTTCACACCCTCCATCATAGATAGGCCTATGCCAGGCCAGGCTTACAGAGTCCTTTGTAGTATCAACCACATGGACATTGGTTGGGCAGCCTGGTTCAAAGGTGGGGTCACAGGCTTTGAGGTAGGGGGTTGCTGGACTAGGCTGACCAACTCCAGCTGCATTCTCAGCGGATACCCTGAATTCGTATTCATGGTCCTCAGTCAGTCCTGTTACTCTGAAACGCAAATCTGTCACTCTGCGTTTGTTGCACTTGGTCCACCTCACTCCCGCTCTGTCTCTCTTCTCAACAATGTAGCCAACAATCTCACTGCCTCCAGTAGTTTCAGGGCGATTCCAGCATACAGTCATGGAGTCTCTGGTAATGTTTGTGATCTCCAGCTCTTGGGGTGAGCCAGGGGGAACAAATGGATTTCTCATGATAACTGGTCTGGATTCAAGAGGCTCACCTTCCCCGTATTTGTTGACTGCCATGACTCTGAAAATGTACTCATTGCCCTTCAATAGTTTGGTGACCTTGAACATCGTAGCGCCACATTCACTTGACACCACAGTCCAGGCTAAGCGACTTGTTTCTCTCTTTTGGATAATGTAATGAGAAATGCTGCTTCCTCCATCGTGCCTGGGTGGCAGCCACGACAGTGAACACTTTTCCTCTGTTACATTGCTGACTGTCAGAGGTCCCTGTGATGGGCCAGGTCTGTCCAGGACCTTCACACTGAATGGTACAGTCTTACTTCCAGCCACATTAGTCAGAACCAGTGTGTATTGGCCACCATCCACTCTAATGGCATCCTTCACAACAAGCAGAGCTTGGAAATCTTTGTTTTTAATCTCAGCTCTGGCAGAGTTTTCAACTTCAACATCTCCCTTAAACCACTGAGCTGTGGGTATGGGCTTTCCTTCCACACTGGCCTCCAGAGTAAATGTCTCTCCAGCATTGATAATGAGGGTCTGGTTATACATTGCATCTGTCTCACACTTGGGTGGTTCAACTTCATCCTTTGCTGTTATGGCTCCTGTGCTCTCAGAGGGCTTGCTTATAGCGCCGGCAGCATTTCTTGCAATTATTCTGAAGTCATATTTACTGTCTTCTATTAGACCAGTAACTGTAAATTCATGCTCAATGACATTTGCAAAACTAGCCTTCATCCACTTTCCTTCAGGGAGGTTACGTTTTTCCACAACATAGCCAGTAACTAAGCTTCCGCCATCATACTCAGGAGGGGTCCACCTCAGCTTCACAGAGTGCCTTGTCACAATCAAAGTCAGTGGGCGACCCGGAGGGTCACATGGGTCCCGTGCCACATAGACCTCGGACACTTTACTACACTTTCCAATGCCAACAATGTTCTCAGCATACACTCTGTACTCATACTCAATGCCCTCCTCGAGAGGAGTCGATTTGAACCTACAGTCTTGAATAAGACTTTTGTTGATCTTGGTCCAAAGTATACTGTTTTTCTCTTTTCTCTCGAGATGATAGCCCAAGATGACACTCCCTCCATCAGTGGGCGGTTTGTGCCACTCCACCACCATATAATCTTTTGTGTATGATGATACATAAGGTGTTCCTGGTGGTCCAGGCTCCTGGAATGGATACTGTGCCAAAACAGGCTCAGAATCTATGGCATAACTCTTTCCATATCGATTCTCAGCATAGATTCTGAACTGATATTCTGCACCTGTTTTGAGATTGCTCACTTTTAGTGTGGTTCTGGCCACAGTGGCAGACACCACCATCCAGTTTGTTGTGGTTGTATCTCTCTTCTCTACCACATAGTTTGAGATTGGGCAGCCACCTGTATAAATTGGAGGCTCCCAGTTAAGAGTGATACTCTCTGCACTGGTGTCCTCCAACCTGACAGGACCCGTTGGTGGCCCTGGCTTGTCGAGGGAGATAACCTCAATCGTGGCTTCCTTGGATCCCAGGGCATTTGCAATACTGATGGTATACAGGCCTCCATCCTCTCTTGTGGCATCCTTTATGGTGAGAGTGGTATGATGTGCCGAATCAGTGACATTGACCCTGGTGGTTTGCTTGAGGGCACCTCCATCCTTGGTCCAAGTGATCGTTGGTTTTGGATGACCTGCAATTGGGACCTCTATCTTAAGGTCATAGCCCACCTGGACACTGTAAGTACTCACTTTAGGTCTCACAGCAGGCTCAATAACAAGGTCTTTTGCGACAACTGAGTTAGCCAGTTGCCTGGGGTCACTTCTACCCTTGTCGTTAACTGCCACAACCCTGAACTGGTACTCTTCTCCCTTGAGTAAATTGGTCACTACTGTCTCCAATGCTTTACCACTTGCACACACAGACCAAGCTTCAGTGTCTTTAGGTGCTAGCTCAACTTCATAGTAGCTGATTCTACTGCCACCGTCATGTTCAGGCTTCTCCCAGGTGAGAGTTACAGTGCTATTAGTTATATCAACAACACTGACTTTACCAGGTGGCTGAGGCTTTTCAGATATCTTAATTGGTTCAAACGTTTTAGCAGGGAGACCCACACCATATTCATTCTCAGCCAGTACTCTGAAATAGAAGATTCCTCCCTCTGGGAGATCATCAACCTTCCATGACATTCTGTTGCAGGTGGTGATGGGAGAGTAAACCTTCCTGGTGCTTTCACGCTTCTCAACTATATAATGCTTAATTTTTGAGCCACCATCCAGGAGTGGAGGCTCCCAGGTGAGAGTGACAGAACTCTTTGTTATCTCTTTCACCATGAAATTATTTGGTGGGCTAGGTGAGTCCAGCACTCTGACGCTGATGAACACTGATTTTACTCCACTGGCATTTTCTGCAGTCAGGGTGTATTTGCCACTGTCAAATCTGTCAACATTTTCAATCACAAGTGAAGCATAGCTGCCTGTATTGTCCATCTGAGCAGTCTCCTTGATCTCACCATCAGCCTTCCCCCATTTCACCTCCGGAGCAGGTCGACCTCTCACAGGAACAAAAAGTCTGAGAGTGCTCGCTGCTCTAATGTTGATCATCTTTCTCATATCAGCATCAAGATCGAGATCAGGAGCCTCAAGCTTCTCTTCCATAAGGATTTTTCCTGGAACATCAGCATGTTCACCAACACCAACTTTGTTGATGGCACACACTCTGAATTGGTACTCATGCTTCTCGAGAAGCTTTGTTACAGTAAACCTAGTTTCAGTTATTCCAGTAGAGGGAGTGCACATAAACCATTCATCTGATGCTCCATTGCATGCCTCGACAATGTAGGCTTGAATCTCACAGCCTCCGTCATAGATGGGTTTTCCCCATGTCAAGGAAACTGTGGACCTAGATGTGTCTGCCACCTTGGGGTTGTTTGGTGGCCCTGGTTTGAAGATAGGATCCAAAGCTTTGAAGTATGTAGTTGGGGGACTGGGTGTACCAATGCCAGCAGCATTCTCTGCAGCCACCCTGAATTCATAGCTGTGGTTTTCGAGGAGCCCTGTCACTCTGAAGCGAAGCTCACTCACTGTACGTTTGTTACACCTGGTCCATCTTACACCATCCTTGTCACGTTTCTCAACAACATATCCTTGGATAGCGCTTCCGCCATCATTATTTGGCCTCTCCCAAGTTACTACCATGGAGTCTTTGGTTATTGTGGATATATCTACTTCAGTTGGTGGGTAAGGAGTGACAAATGGATTTCTTGCAATCATTGTCTCAGATTCCAGAGGCTCACCAACTCCATATTTGTTGACTGGAATTACTCTGAAAATATACTCATTTCCAGGAAGAAGTTTAGTGATCTTTAGATTCAGTGTCTGAACTTTTGGCTCAACTACTGTCCAAACCAGTCTGCTGGTCTCTCTCCTTTCTACAATGTAATGGGAGACATCACTACCACCATCTTGCAAAGGTGGTTTCCAGGATATGGAACATTTCTCACTGGTGATACCATAGATGGAAATTGGGCCATCAGGTGGACCTGGCCTGTCCAGCACCTTGACATTGATAGTAACAGTTTTCTCTCCTCCAACATTCTTCACCAGCAAAGTGTAATGGCCTCCATCAACACGGATTGCTTCCTTTATGACTAAACACGCATTAAAGTCAGTGTTCTTGATCTCTAGACGAGCAGCTTCGGCAATCTCTTGGCCCTCCTTCAGCCAATAAACTGTGGGCACAGGCTTACCGAAGATGCTGGCTTCAAGTTTGAATGTGTCTCCTGCATTCACAACCACAGTCTGAGAGTACTTAGCTTCCAAATCAATCTTGGGTGGATCCACTTCATCCTTTGCAGTTATGGCTCCAGTAGAATCGGAAGGATGACTGGACACACCCGCTGCATTTCTGGCAATGACACGGAACTCATAAATCTGATCTTCAGTGAGACCAGTGACCACAAATGTGGTTTCGATAATGTTGGCAAAACTGGCCTTCATCCAGCGACCAGCTCCCTCTTTCTTCTCAACAACATAGCCTGTGATCTTGATGCCACCATCATACTCAGGTTTTGACCATCTGAGGGTCACCTGGTTTCTGGTCACAATGACGGCTTCTGGTTTCCCTGGTCTGTCACAAGGATCTCTGGCCACTTGCACTTCACTCAATTTGCTGGCTTTGCTGACACCAACAATGTTCTCAGCATAGACTCTGAACTCATACTCAATCCCTTCCTCAAGGCCAACAACTTTGAATCTGGTCTCTGGGATTAATTGTTTGTTCTGTTTCACCCAGACTATACTGTTTCTCTCTTTCAGTTCCAAGTGGTAGCCCAGGATCTTGCTTCCACCATCGCTGCTGGGTTTATCCCATACAACTACCATAGTCTCCTTGTTGGCTGACTGGACCACAATGGAACGTGGTGAGGCAGGCACTTCAAAGGGATACTGGGCAACAATGGTGTCAGACAGCAGGACAGACGACTTGCCATATCGGTTCTCTGCGGCAATCCTGAACTGGTACTCAAAGCCAGTCTTTAAACGGGCAGCCTTGATAGTGGTTCTTGCCACTGTAGCTGATACTATCTGCCAGTTTGTGGTAGATGTGTCTCTCTTCTCAACTATATAGTTGTTAATGGTACAACCACCATCATACTCGGGTGCATTCCAGGACAAAACCACACTGTCAGCCGTGACATCATCAAGCACGATGGGGCCAGTTGGAGGACCAGGCTTATCTAAAACAACTACGTTAATGTCTGTTGAAGACTCTCCAGCTGTGTTGGTCAGTTTGATAGAGTATGTTCCCACATCATCTCTGCAAGCCTCCTTAATGATCAGCAGTAGACTTTTGTCTGTGGTTTCAGCATTAACTCTTGTTGTCTCCTTAAGTGCAACACTGTCTTTGAGCCAAACTGCTGTAGCTTTGGGGCAGGCTGCATATGGTACATCTATCTTCAGATCATCTCCTGCAAGCACACTGAATGTGCTGAAGGCCAATTTGAACGTTGGTGAAATGATCAGGTCTTTAGCCAACACAGGCACGCTGAGGGGTCGTGGGTCACTGACGCCCTTTTCATTGGTGGCCGAGATACGGAACATGTACTCCTCTCCTTGTGTTAGACCTGTTACAACTGCTGAATTGGTCTTTACTATCATGACTTGCGTCCACTTTTCACTGCCTTTACCCTGCATCTCAACAACATAACCTGTGATCCTGCTGCCACCATCATAATCAGGCTTCTCCCAAGTTAATGTAACACTGGTGCCAGTGACTTCACGTAGGGAAACTTTTCCCGGTGGTAGGGGCTTTTCTGAAACCTTTATTGGTTCAAAGGTCTCCACTGGGAGGCCAACGCCATACTCATTCTCCGCCAGAATTCTGAAGAAATACATCTTTCCTTCTTCCAAGTCTCCCACCTTCCAGCTGGACTTATGACAGCTGGCACAGACAGTTGAGTAGGCTTTTCTCACCGACTCACGCTTTTCCACAATGTAGTTGCGAACTCGGGAGCCACCATCGATGAGAGGTGCATCCCAAACAAGGGAGACAGAATCTCTAGTAACCTCCTTGATGGTTAAGTTTTGAGGTGCTCCAGGTGTGTCAAGCACCCTGACATTAACAAAGGCTGTCTTGCTTCCTGATGCATTCTCTACAGTTATAATGTATTTACCTCCATCAAACCTATCAACATTTTCAACCTGAAGAGTGGTAAATGATGGTGTAACTTCAATAATAGCTTTGTCTAAAGAGTCCCCGTGCTCTCTTGACCATTTTACTTCAGGTGCTGGTCTGCCCTTGATGGGCACGAAGAGTCGGAGTGTGCTGCAGGCTCTGATGCAGACCACCTTGCGGAGCTCTGCTCCAAGCTCAATTTCTGGAGGAAGTAATCTGTCCTCAGCTTTTGGTGTTCCAGGAACAGCCGCAGGTTCTCCCACACCTTCACAGTTAGTGGCACAGATGTTGATCTTGTACTCTTGGTTTTCCTTCAGAGTGGTGATGGTAAACGACATTGCTGTCCATCCCTTCTTGGGAGTGTGAATTGTCCATTCATCCTCCTCAGGCAGGCAGGTTTCCACAATGTAGCCAGTGATTTCAGAACCTCCGTCATAGACGGGCTTGTTCCAAGCAAGAGTGATGGAGGACTTGGTTGTGTCAAGCACTCTGGGATTTCCTGGAGGTCCAGGCTGGAAGATGGTGTCTATGGCTTTGTAAAACGGACTGGAGGAACTAGGCTGGCTGAGACCGGCATTGTTCTCTGCAAGGACTCTGAATTCATACTCATGTCCTGGTGTGAGGCCAGAGACCTTGAATCGCAGATCTGTAACAGTCCTCTTGTTGCATTTCACCCAGCGTAGGCCCGTCTTATCCCTTCTCTCGATTATGTAAGTGTTGATCCGACTGCCTCCATCATGTTCAGGGCGCTCCCAGCAGACAACCATAGAGTCCTTGGTAATGGTGGTGACCTCTGGCTGCATTGGAGGGTCACTGGTAACATAGGGATTGGTGCAGATTACAGGCTCGGACTCCAATGGCTCACCGACACCATACTTGTTTACAGCCATGACCCGAAAGATGTACTCATTGCCTTTCAAAAGCTTGGTGATCTTGAACCTATTTGCCTGAAGGTCAGTGGCAACATTCGTCCACGCCAACCTACTGGTCTCACGTCTCTGGATAATGAAGTATTCTATCTTGGCTCCACCATCATGTGTTGGATGCAGCCAGTTGAGAACACATTTATCGGCAGTGATGTCAGTAACAGTTAGGGACTCTGGTGGTCCAGGTCGATCTAGAACTTTGACATTAAATGTGAATTTAGCAAAGCCACCAGGATTGCTGGCAGTTAGTGTGAAAGCGCCGCCATCCCTTCGAAGAGAGTCTTTGTTGATTAGAGTTGTGTGGAAGTCAGAGGTCTTTATTTCAATCTTAGCTGTATCTTCCAGCTCTTTTTCTTCCTTTGTCCATACAAGAGATGGGATTGGCCTGCCTGTCACATTGGCTTCCAGTTTAAACACCTCTCCTGCCATGACAACAACATTGCTGCTGTAAGATGCATCAACATCAAGTCTGGGCTCTACAATGTCATCTCTGCATGTGATAGCTTCAGATGGTTGGGATGGTGCGCTGACAGCACCCGCTGAGTTCCTAGCAAATACACGGAATTCATAAGTTGCATCTTCAGTCAGACCACTGACTGTATAAACAGTCTCAAGGATGTTGTTGAAGTTGGCTTTGAGCCAACGGCCCTCAGGCAATTCTCTCCTTTCCACTGTGTATCCAGTGATGGAGAATCCTCCATCTCCCTCTGGTCTGGTCCATGAAACAGTCACCTCATGTCTAGTGATGTTCAGAGCCACCGGCCTGCCTGGTGGATCCACTGGGTCTAAGGCATACATGGACTCAGATGGTTTGCTTGGTTTGCCCAAACCAGCCATGTTTTCAGCAATAATTCTATGCTCATAAGCAATCCCATCAACAAGTCCTGTGGATTTGAATATGTTCCCAACAACAAGAGCCTTGCTAATCCTCTGCCAAAGAATGCTGTTTTTCTCTTTTCTCTCCACATGGTAACCCAAGATGGCACTTCCTCCATCAGAGGACGGCTCATTCCAGCTCAGAGTCATAGCATCCTTGTTGAAAGATGTGAGCACTGGGGTACCTGGCTGCCCTGGCACGTCAAATGGATACGCAGCCACCACTGGTTCAGATATAATGGAGGGACCAATACCATATCTGTTCTGTGCCTTGACGCGGAACTGATATCCTGTTCCAGTGTTAAGACGGGCTGCCTTAAATGTAGTACGGATCACCGTGGCTGCTAACTCTATCCAAGAAGTACCAGTGGTCTCTCGCATCTCAACAATATAATTGTTAATGGGAACACCACCATCGTTCTCTGGTGACTCCCAGGACATGAGAATATAATCACATGAGATCTCATCAAGCTTGATTGGACCTATAGGAGGACCTGGGATATCATGGACCTGGACTGTAATCACCTCAGTCATTATTCCCAGCATGTTCTTTCCTGTCATGGAATATTGGCCTCCATCAGTCCTTTTGATCTCACCAATGTTCAGGATGGTTGATGTTGATGTGGTTTCAACATTAATTCTCTGAGTCTCCTTCAGCACTGTGTCTCCCTTCTTCCAGGAAACTACAGGCCTGGGTTTACCGAGCACTGGGATCTCCACTTTAACACGGTCCCCAGCCTTAACGATTACGGTCTTCTGGTATACTCCTCTCAGGTCAAAGGATGGGGCGCTGGTTTGCTCTTTGATAACTGCAGGTCGGCTCTCTCTGGGGTCGCTTCTACCTGATGCATTGACTGCCATTATACGGAAGGTATATTCTGCTCCCTCAACCAGGTCTGTCACAGTGAAGTCCAGAGCCTTGATGGTGGCCACATGGGCCCACTGATCGCTGTCCTTCTTCTGGGCCTCAATGACGTATCCTGTAATGACACTGCCACCATCTTGCAGAGGTTTGGTCCAGGCCAAACTGGCACTGTCAGCTGTTATGTCTGTGACATACAAGTTTTCAGGGGCTGAAGGGGCTTGAGACACCCTGATTGGCTCAGGGGTTTCAGCTGGCTCACCCACACCCAGGTCATTCTCAGCAGAGATACGGAAATAGTAATAAGCTCCCTCCTCCAGGTCAGGTATCTTGAAGGAGCACTTTTGCCATGTGGTGCTGAGGACAGTGTAGGCCTTCTTGGTGGCTTCTCTCTTTTCAATAATGTAGTTGTGAATTTTGGAACCGCCATCAATGATGGGAATTTCCCACTGGAGCGTTATGCTCTTGTTGGTGATTTCACGAGGTTTGAGGTTCACTGGGGGTCCTGGAGTGTCCAGAACTTTAACATTAACAAAACCGGTTTTCATTCCAGCTACATTCTCCAGACAGAGGTTGTACTTTCCAGCATCATATCTTGTACAATCAGGAATGACCAACAAAGTATAGGACTCTGTGGTGTCAATATGTGCCCGTGTTTTCAGGTTGGTGTCATCTTTGCTCCAGGTTACTTCAGGAACAGGACGGCCCTTGATGGGAACAAACATACGGATTGATGCACGGGACCTGACCACTAAGGTTCTCCTAAGTTCTGCATCCAGTTCAAAGTCGGGAAGCGTCTCCTGATCCACCAGTTCAGTGACTTTCTCAATCTCTGCTGGCTCACCGACTCCCTCAGAGTTCACGGCTCGGACTCTGAAGTGGTATCTGCCTCCCTTCTGAAGTTTACCAATCACATACTCAGTAGCTTTCAGAGGGTACTGGGTCTCTGTCTCCCAGTCATCGTGACCCTCCTTTTTGTACTCAACAATATATCCCTCAACTTCAAGACCACCGTCATAGTGGGGTCGGCCCCAGGTGAAGGTGACTGCTGTTTTTGTTGTGTCTGTGATTCTTGGATTTGATGGAGGACCAGGTGGATCTTTCAAAAAAAGAGAAGAAAATGTTAAAAAAATGTGTTCAGTCTTGAATTCATGTGTATACTTGATGAGTAAAAACATTATTACTTACACACAATGTCCTTGGTCATCACAGGATGCGAAGGCTCACTGGGTTCCCCAAAGCCAGCCTTGTTCTCAGCAGTAACCCTGAACTCATACTCCACTCCCTCACTCAGACCTTGAACCTTGAACCTCAGGTCTGGTACAGTTCTCTTACAGGCTCTCACCCATCTCATTCCTCTCCTCTCTTTCCTCTCAACACAATAGCCCCTGATGTCACTTCCTCCATCCTGGACTGGTCTCTTCCATGAAATGGTGACAGCGTTCCTACTGATGTTATCAATCTCTGGGGTTGAGGGTGGACCTGGTGGGCCTGAAGGGGGGGACAACATAATGATCAGTTACAGCTTCAGAACAAAAAAAAAACACAACAGATAACAGATAACGAAAATGAAAATGAAATCAAACGTACCAAAGCTGTCAACCATTTTCACTGGACCAGACTGGCTTGAGTCTCCAGTTCCATACTGGTTCACAGCAGAAACCCTGAAGATGTATTCGTTTCCCTTGATTAGTTTGCTAGCGACATAGCGGCAGTCCATGACATTTTCAGAGAGCTTGGTCCACTGCAAGCGGCTGGTTTCCCTCTTCTCAAGAACGTAGGACTTGATGGAGCAGCCTCCATCCTCCTCTGGTGGCAACCAGGTCAATGTGCACTTCTCAGCTGAAATGTTACTGGCTTCTATGGGTCCAGGAGGTCCAGGTATGTCCAGAACCTTCACCTTTACATGTTCTTCCTTAATACCGAATGGATTGCTTGCAGTGATGACGTAGTCCCCTGTATTCTTTCTACTGGCGTACTTAATAGCCAGGGTGGAGGAGGTTGGTGTGCTGGTGATGGTGACAATGTCAGAGGTCTTGAACTCACGGCCTCCCTTGGACCAAACAGCTGTGGGTGGGGGTTTACCGACAATCTTGGAGGCTGAGACCACGATGGTGTCTCCTGCCCTTACAGACACACCGTCCTTCATGTCCGGGTCGATGGTGATGCTTGGAGGTTCTGGATGGAATGAAGAAGTAGTTTAGAAGCAATTGTCTCCTCGCTAGCTATGAGTTTGCTCATATAGATATCAAATGATGATTCAATCATCAAAGTTCATTTATTTCCACTGAGTGACAGTGAGATACTCACCATACTCATCTTTGCAGGTCAGAAGCTCTGTGGGCTCAGATGGAACACTGACTGCTCCACCAGCATTTTTGGCCCTGATCCTGAACTGGTACTGGGCTCCTTCAGTCAAGTCAGTGACAGTGAAGGCACAGCCCTGGATGTTGACATGATTGGCTTTCATCCAGGCCTTTCCGCCAGCTTCCAGCTTCTCCACCATGTAGCCAGTGAGCTTGTAACCACCATCATATTTGGGAGCAGTCCAAATCAGAGTGACCATGGTCCTGGTGACATTGATGATGTCAGGCTTTCCAGGAGGATCTAACAGGACATGGAAGATTCATGAACATTTTTCCACTGAAATAATTCAGGTTCACAGCTTGTATGACTGCAGGACCAAGATGGACTCTCATAAGACTTTGTGAACTCACCAATGGGATCGAGTGCCACAACAGCCTCTGTGGCACGACTTGCCTTTCCCAGGCCGGCCATGTTCATAGCCATCACCCTGAACTCATACTCCAGTCCCTCGATCAGGCCGGTCACTCTACACTCCTTCACTCTCAGCGGAGTCTTACTGGCCCGTTTCCACATCAGACTATTCCTCTCCTTAAACTCGATATGGTATCCTGGGGTGAAACACGTTAATTGGTCATCTCATTGCTCTCTTTGAATACCTCTGCTGATCATATCATCACATTCAGGTACCAGTGATGGCGGAGCCACCGGTGTCCTTTGGATCAGCCCAGGACAAGATCGCTGATTCATGGCGGATAGTCACAATCTCTGGAGGAGCGGGTGCCTCAGGAACATCTGGAGGAGGGAAAGGAATATTGAAAACCTTGAAAACACATAATGCGTGTGTGCGTATGTGTGAAAATGCTTGATGAACTTTGTCAATGTTAATATAGTTAAGCCTTAATTCAAGGAATTTGTTCCAAATATGAAATGTCCACATGATGAGTGCAGGTGGGGTAGGGGGTACTCACTGAATGGATGTTGGGCGATGACTGGGTCTGACCTCAGATACTCTCCAACACCATACTTGTTCTCAGCGAACACTCTGAAAATGTACTCCACCCCATCATGCAAACGAATCACCCTCATAGTGGTCTTCTGGATGGCTGAAGCTACCGTTGCCCACTTGTTGTCAGTTGTCCTCCTCTTTTCTACGATGTAGTTGGACACCTCTGCACCGCCATCGTCTTTAGGCGGCCCCCACTCCAGGGTGACACCGTCAGCTGTGATCTCATCGATCTTTATCGGCCCGGTGCAGATGCCTGGCTTGCCAACCACCTTGAGCTGGAAGCTGCAGTCCTTGGAGCCGGCGCTGTTCCTGACATTAATGTTGTAGGTGTCAGCGTCGCCCCTCTGGCAGTCCCTGATCAGCAGAGTGGTGACGCCCTGAGAAGCCTCGACACACATCCGTCCCGTGTCTCCCAGAGTCACGCCACCCTTCTTCCACATGGCGCTGGGGTAAGGGACACCGATGACAGGGATATTGATCCGCCGGGTGCTGCCCTCCTTCACCACGCAGCAGCCATCATGTAGACTGCTCAGGTTGCAGTTCGGCAGCACTGCAGGTGATACAGAATTCAACGGATTACAACCGATGACACACAGACATCTGCATCAACACAAGCAGGATGGTTCTGTGACAGTCAGTTCTCACCAAACTGGTCCTTGGCAATGACAGAGAGCTCCGAGGGTGGTCCCTCTCCAGATTCGTTGAGCGCCTTGACTCTGAACAGGTACTCCTTCCCCTCGGCCACCTCACTTAGACTGTAGGACGTGTCCTTGCTCTTCATGATCTGCTTCCACTTGTCGTCTTCACTCTGCTCCAGGATATAGGCGCTGACATGACTCCCGCCGTTGCTGATGGGCTTCTTCCAGCCCAGCGTGATGGAGTCTCGTGTGGTCTTCTTGGCCTTGAAGTCCATCACTGGGCCAGGTTGTTCTGAGGGAGTCAGATGTATGTGAACGCGTTCTTATGACATTTAAAACATTTAAAGCATTTTTTTCACTGGTGAATAAGAGTATGAATTATTTTTGACAACATTTATTTGAAATGTGAAAAGTCTAAGTAAGATTAAATATCTTAAATGACAGATTTTTGCATGGTTTGGTCAAAGCGGTTTAGTTATGTTTGAGAATTTCATTTGTTTTTAACCTTTACTTGTCCATCGTCGTATTAATAATTTGCTGCTGTTAAGAAAAACTTCATTCTTGAAAATTCAATGAGCCATATTTTAAAACTGTTTTTAAGTTCAAAATGATTTGTCACGCCACTATCTTTGACAAATGTTTTCTCATTTTAATTTTCTTCTTGTTTTTGTTTTGACTTTCTGCAGCATACCTGAAGCTCGCACACTGCCAGCCGTTTCACAGCCCTCTCCGATGCCGTAGGCGTTCTCAGCCAGAACTCGGAAGCAGTACGGTTGTCCCGCCTCCAGGTTAGTGATCCTGAAAGAGATCTTGTGACACTCTGCTGACACACATGTCCACGCCTTCCGCTCAGCCAGTCGCTTCTCAACAACATAGCTCTTGATGGGGCTGCCTCCGTCAATCAGCGGTGCGTCCCAGGTGATACAGGCATGGCTTCTGGAGGTCTCCTTGACAGTCAGGTTCACAGGTGGTCCAGGAGTGTCTGAGGCAGAAGTTAAGAGGAGCTGAACACCTGGAGGAAAGGTCCTCACCTTCATCAGGAGATGTGTTTCAGGTCACAGGTGTATTTAATTGGAGTGTGAATGATCACGTATGAGTCATGTGACCGATTAGCTGCTGTCCAGGGTTGAACAACCCCATCAAACAACTCCACTCTGCTCATATAGTGTTGGTGATACAGATCATTTGTGTCCGATTTTCATCATCATGTACGGGACCCTGTCTCACCCAAGACTTTGACGATGATGGTGTAGCTCTTGGAGCCGCTGCTGTTCTCCAGCGTCAACACATATTTTCCAGCGTCGTATCTGTTGACGTCCTCGATCATCAGCAGCGTGTCCCACTCAGAGGTCTTGATGAGCATGCCCTGCCGTTCCTTCAGGTTGGTGTCCACCTTGCTCCACGTCACTTTGGGTGCTGGCCGTCCTCTCAGAGTGACGTAAAGCCTCATGGTGACACCAGCTCTCAGAACCAACGCTTTTCTCATATCAGCGTCCAACTCAGCTTCAGGAGCGACTGAACAAAGACAAGAGACATTCAAGTTCCGGCATCAAATAAAGGAAACAGTTTGTGACCGAGGTGTGTGGAGACGTTGATCGTACATGCTGCTGGAGATGCTACTGTGTTAAATGTGCCAGGATCTAAGAACAGTAACATGTAACATGAACAGTAACATGGCTTGAGTCAACAATAAGATGTTCTGGACCACAGTAGCTGTGTGACGTTGAGGAACGTACTGAGGATGTCCTCGGCCATGTGGTTCCCAGGCACCTCGCTGGGCTCGCTGTAGCCGATCTTGTTGAGGGCTGTGACTCTGAACTGGTACTCTTTGTTGCCCATCAGGCCTGTCACCAACAGCTTGGTGGCTTGGAGCTTCTTGGGGACGTTACACTTGTTCCACTCCTCAGCAGTAGCCAGCTTACACTCCACCAAGTAGCCGATGATTTCACAGCCACCGTCATAGGCTGGTTTGGTCCAGCTGAGGCAGATGGAGCTCTTGGTGGAGTCCACCACCTTCGGGAAGGCGGGTGGTCCAGGGGGATCTGTTAATCACACGGTTCAATCATACTGGAAAATCAGTCTTTTTCTGATTGCCGTAAAAAACTGAAGGAGAACTTGGGTACTCACAGACTGGGTCCACAGCCAGCGCAGCATTGGAGGCGTCGCTGGGTTTGCCAAGCCCCGCCTTGTTGATGGCAATGACTCTGAACTCGTACTCAGAACCCTCTGTCAGCTGAGCAGCCTTGATAGTCCTGTCAATGACAGGACGCCGGTTGACCTTGGCCCATGTCAGTTCGGTGGCCTCACGTTTCTCCACCATGTAGCCCAGGATGGGGGCTTTGCCATCATTCGCTGGTGCCTTCCAGCTGACTGTCATGGAGTCTTTGGTGATGTTGGTGATGACTGGTGGTTCGCAGGGACCAGGAACATCTAAGGAAATGAAACCGGGTCATAGTTATCTGTCATTGGGGAGGAGTGTCAACTCATCAACATAATATATGAATCATGATCAAGGTTAAATTCTAAAACTTCTGAGTCAGAGCAGCAGACTGATATGTGAGGAATCATGTGATACTATCAAATAATGTGAATCTTGAAACAGTTGAGCTACAGGTGCTTCAGGTGTTACTGCAGATGTGGGAACGTACCATATGGGTTCTTCACCATGACTGGATCAGTCATTTTGGGGTCTCCAACACCGTACTGGTTCTCAGCACTGACTCTGAACTGGTATTCGTGTCCCTCGATGAGTTTGTCCACTGAGCAGTCGGTGATGTGTCCATGGACGTTTGAGGTGACCAGGGCCCAGTTGGCCCTGCTGGTTTCACGTTTCTCGATGATATAGTTGGTGATCTCAGAGCCGCCATCCGCTTGTGGGGGTTCCCACCTTAACTTGACACGGTCGGCAAACACTTTGGCAGTTTTGACAGAAGCTGGAGGTCCTGGTTTGTCTGCAGATGACACAGATGATTGACATGAACATCGAGGCAAAGCACAACAAGACCCCATCCAAACCACCTTCCAGAGAACTTACCGAGCACCTTGACCTTGATGGTGGCGTACTTGCTACCATTGACGTTTTCGGCAGTGATGGTGTAGTCTCCAGATTCTTTGCGGGTGACAGAGTAGAGCTCGAGCAGGTGGACGTGTTTCTTCTGTACCGTCTTCATTCCCTCCGCAAGTTTTAGAGGGACTCCGTCTCTCTTCCAGCTCACCTTTGGCAGAGGCTTTCCAAACACCTCAGCATCCAGGAAGACATTTTCTCCAGCTTTCACCACAATGAGGTTCTTCATGTTGACCCCGAGCTCCACACGAGGAGGAACTACAGAAGATGTGATGATGTAACCAGGATTAATGTCAGCTGTTTTGTGTGTTTGTGTGATTGCAATTGTGTGTGGTGGTGAGTGTCGTACCGTTTTCTGCGATGACCGGAATGGGGTCGGACAGCTCTGAAGGCTGGCTGATGTTCACGGCGGTCTTGGCAATGACTCTGAATTGGTACTGCTGCCCCTCCTCCAGGCCGGCCACCACGTAGCTCTCATTCTGGATGTCCATGCAGTTGGTGTTGCAGCGGGTCCACTTCTCCTCCGGAAGTTTCATGTACTCCATGTAGTAACCAATCAGCTTACTGCCGCCGTCGTGCTTGGGCCTACTCCAGACCAACAAGACCGAGGTTCTGGTCACGTCCATGGGCTCGGGTTTACCTGGAGGATCTGGTGGGACAGAAGAGCAGGTTATTTCACAAAGTCCTCCTGGAAGAACCAGGTGGAGCTGATCAATTGTGATCTTTTGTAATCTTCAGGTTGCCTTACCAACAGCTGTCATGGCAGTGATGAAGTCAGTCTGTTTGCAGGGCTTGCCCTGCCCTGCCATGTTGAGCGCTGACACCCTGAAGGTGTATTCCAGGCCCTCGATCAGACCGGTGCAGGTGTACTGGGTGGCCTTCACCATCGACTCATTGGCCTTGACCCACAGTAAGCTGTTCCTGTCCTTCTTCTCGATACAGTAGCCAGTGATCGGGCTGCCGCCATCACTGCCAGGACGCTCCCACGACAAGATGACAAAATCCTTGTTGATCTTGTTGATCTGCAGGTTTATGGGCTCACTTGGAGGATCTGGTGGTGAAAGAAGTCAAACATCAAATTTATCTGACTGTTGGTCCATCAAACCTATATTCAGATCCAGTCTACTGCTGCCGGTCTGAGTCTAAGATCCACTGAACTTACGAACGATGACTATGGTGGATTAATGTGAAGGTCCAACTCACCGAAGGGGTATCTGGCGATCATCTTCTCAGAATAGATGGGCTCAGAGATGCCAAACCTGTTCTCAGCACGGACTCTGAAGCTGTACTCTTTGCCAGGGGTCAGTTTTGTCACTCTGAAGCTGGTTTTGGTACAGGATGAGGACATGGTGACCCAGTCACCCTGGCTAACGTCACATCTCTCCACGATATAGTTGGTGATGTTGCTGCCGCCATCCTCCTGAGGGGAGTTCCAGAGCAGCGTGCAGGCATCAATGTCCTGCTCTGTGATCTCCAGTGGAGCTTCTGGGGGACCGGGGATGTCTGCAGAGTCACAGAAGGAACATGACAGATACTGTCAACAACCAGTGTTTGTCGTCCTTTGTCGTCCTTTGTCGTCCTCCACATAATCTTGTCTCTGAATGCTGTCGAACTAACCCATGACGATGACTCTAAGGATCTGGTTAATCCTGGCCGTGCTGTTCTCGGCTGAAAGGCTGTAGTAGCCACTGTCAGCCCTGGTCACGTTCTTCATGATGAGCGTACAGGTTGTCAGCGTCTTGACAACTGAGAGGCGGTCGGACGTCAGCACATCTTCACTGCCTTGCTTCCACTTACAGAACGGGGCAGGTTTACCCGCCACAATAGCCTCAACCACCATCTTGGATCCAGCTCTGACTGTCAAAATGTCAGGCATCATGATCTTAGGAGCCACTGGAACAAGAAGAACCAACAGAGGTGAAATTCATGTCAGAACATCTTTGCTGAACCTAGCTTAAGCCATGTTCGGGGCTGGTCCACTCACTGAGCTGCTCCTTGACCTCAAACACTCCCTCTGCCTCTCGGGCCAAACTGACTCCCACAGAGTTCCGGGCTGCCACTCTGAACCTGTACTTCTGTCCTTCCTTCAGACCGACCACCACGATGGTCAGGTCTTTGACCACAGAGTAAGGCGTCCACTTGTCCTCGGGCGCACCCTCCTCCTGGTAGTCCACCACATACCCGTTGATCTTGGCGCCTCCGTCTCGGAGTGGCTTCAGCCAGCCGAGTGTCGCACTGTTCTTGGTGATCTCCAACACGTCCATCTTCTTTGGAGGATCCGGCTCACCTGAAAGCAGCCGAGAGCAGGAATTAGCATTATTATTCTATTAATATACTATGAAACTTTATTCAAACAATCATTGAAAACACTCACTGATGGGGTCCACAGCCAAGTAGGACTTGGGCGAGTCCTGAGGAACTCCAATTCCATACTTGTTACAGGCCATGACCCTAAAGTAGTACTCAATGCCAGGCACCATGTTGGTCACTTTGAAGCTGGTCTTCTTCAGATCCTCAATGCACTTGGTCCAGGTCTTTCTGTCCACCTCCCGTTTCTCCACAATGTAGTTGAGGATGGGGCTTCCACCGTCGTTCTCTGGTGGCAACCAGGAAAGCTGAGCCGTGGTTTTGCTGATATCAGTTGCCTCCAGGCCGCCGACAGGGCCGGGAGTATCTGCAGGAGAGGGATTGAAGAGCCCCAGGTACTTAGACTATGTTCCAAACAGATTGTTAGAATAGTGTTTGCTAACGTGATGTCTCACCGAGAACTTTTACACGGACGAACACAGCTTTTTCTCCAGCCGAGTTGGACAAAGTCAGTGAGTACTTCCCAGAATCCTCTCTGGTGCTCTCTGGGATTACCAGGAAGGACATTGTGTCCACCTGGTCTACGTGACCTCGGCGGACCACGTTGTCCACACCCACTCGTTTCCAGGTCGCCTTGGGAGCGGGCCTTCCTCTGATGACTGCAACGAGTCTAATGGGACAGCCAGCCCTGACGGCCAGGCCTTTCCTCAAACTTGCATCCAGGTCGATCTCTGGAGCCTCTGTTTCCATGGAAACACATCAATATTGAGATGTTTAGATGACCACTGTGAAGGTTCATTCACATCCATTGGTGTCAGTAAACCGTGGTTTTACCCAGAATCTCTTTGGGGGAGACGGCCTCCTTCAGGTAGGCGTGGCGTCCCCAGCCCACCTGGTTTTGGGCTGAGACCTTGAAGTCGTACTCCTGCTTCTCATCCAACTGGCCAATGGTGAACTCTGTGAGGACCAGCGGCCCATGGGTGTCAATCCGCTTCCAGCCCTCCGTGGGCTTCTCAGGGTCCGCCTCACTTTTCAGCCTCATGTCCAGACTGTAGCCAATGATGGGGGCGCCGCCATCGTACACGGGTTTGGACCAGGACAGGGTGATGGAGCTTTTGGTGCTGTCAAACACCTTCAGGCCTGCAGGTGGACCGGGGGGCTCTGCAGGGACAGACAATATAAGTTTATACAAACTTAGTTAGAGGACACACTGGACTTTGACCCCTCCAGAGGAACAGCAGTAACAAACCCACCAATGGGATCTTTGGCTGCGACGGGTCTGCAGGGTTTGCTGGGCTCCCCCAGGCCCACCTCGTTCTCCGCCTTAACCCTGAACTGGTACTCATGGTTGGGGATCAGACTGGAAACTTTCATACGTCTTTCTGAGATGGGGCTCTTGGTACACGGAACCCAGCGCACAGCTCTCTTCTCCTTCCTCTCCAGGATGTAACCAGTGATGGACTTTCCTCCATCGTTCTCAGGAGGAGCCCAGACCACTGTCATCTCTTCTTTACTCACCTGCAACACAGAACATTCACTGGCTGTTTTGAACCACATTCCAGGTGAACGCTTCTCATGCATGTTAGGCCAACATGTGTACAGAGTCCTCTCACCTTAGTGACCTCTGGAGCATCTGGAGGTCCTGGTCTGTTGAATTGGGTTTTGACAGTGACAGATTTGCTCTCCACGGCAGGACCAGTACCCATCTTGTTCTCAGCCCTCACTCTGAAGATGTACTCATTGCCTTCCACAAGACGAGTAACGTTGCAGTACGGGGTGACCACTGATGCAGAGTATGTGGACCAGACCATCCTCCTGGTCTCACATTTCTCCAGGATATAGCTGTCCACCTCGCAGCCTCCATCATCCTCTGGAGTGTCCCACACCACTCTGCACTTGTCAGCGCCAATGCCAGTGACCCTCAGGTTCCTCACCGGGCCAGGGACGTCCAAGACATTCACGTTAGCATAGGCGGTGAAGGTGCCCGCTGAGTTGGTCGCAGTGATGACGTACTTTCCAGTGTCAGTGCGTCTGGACTTAGTCAAGAGGAACTTTGAGAAGTCTGAGCCGGTCTCAAAACTGATTCTGGGATTGTCTCCCACTGCTTTGTCCTTTTTCCATTTGACCTCAGGGGCGGGTTTTCCTCTGAGGGCAGCCTCCATCCGGACCGACTCTCCAGCCTTCACTGTCTGAGTTCCAGACAGCTTCAGGTCAATGACAGGTTTCTGGATTTCCTCTCTCACCAAAATATCAGTGAGTTTCACCCAGTTACTTTCCCCTCCTTCGTTGATACTTTGCACCCTGAAAAACAAGGAATAGGATTTCGATGACCCCTGATTAGAAATGAGAATGTAAAAATAACCTCTGAATTTTACTATCACTAATTTCATGCAAGCAAGTAAAATTTCTATAAAAATGTAAAGTGACTTTGTAATTGAGTCCTGTCAACCCTGCAGTGAGGTTTACTGTGGTTTCATGTTTAATTGTCACTGCTGACAGATTCATTCCCGAACCTAACCCAAACCTAACCTGAACCCCATTCCTGACTAACGCAAACTCTGACCAACAGTGAACAGTGGCTCCAGTCAAAAACCCTTTAGAAACAGACCTGAAGGTGTATGTCTGGTTCTCCAAACACTTGTCGGCCAAGAAGAAGGTATCAGTGAGGATGCCGGTGTTGAGGTTCTCCCACTCATCAGCGTCTTTGGCTTTGCACTCCAGATTGTAGGAGAGGTTGGGGCTGCCGCCGTCATAATCCGGCTTCCTCCATTTGAGATAGACATGGGTCTTGCCGATATCAGTTGCCCTAAAGTTCTCTGGTTCACCTGGCTTCTCAATTGGGTCGATGGCTAACAAGGGGGTCTTGGTCTCCACAGTCGGACCAGGTCCCATCTTGTTCTCTGCACAGACACGGAACAGGTACTCGTGGCCCTCCATCAATTTTGTCTTGATCTTACGATTGGTGCAGTGAGAGGAGATCATGGACCACATGCTTATGCTGGGCTCACGGCACTCCACAATGTAGTTGGTGATCTCAGAGCCACCATTGTCTTTGGGGGCCTCCCAGTTGATCATGCATGAGTCTTTGGTCACATAGGTCATGTGGAGGTTCTGGCAGTGACTGGGCCTATCCAGCACATTGACTGTTATGGTGCACGAGGCCTCACCACCCTCATTTGAAGCCTTTAGGGTGTATTTGCCATGGTCAGTTCTTGTGGCCTCCTTGATCCTCAGGTGGACCATTGGGAAGTTTTGGATGATACTGATACGCTTGTTGTTCTCCAGAACAGTCTCCTCCTTTGACCAAAGGATCTCTGCGTCAGGACGGGCTCTGATGAATCCGACAATATTAATATTGTGTCCGACGCGTACGGTGAGACGCTCGCGGCAGGTGGCGTCCATCTCAATCTCTGGAGGGATGAGGATGTCCTGAGCAGTGATAGACTCTGGGATTTCCCTAAATTCTCCGTCTCCAATCATGTTTGAGGCACAGACTCTGAATCTGTAGGTCATGCCCTCCTCCAGACCTTTGACCCTGTAGGCACACTGCTTGATGAAGTCATCCATGTTGACTTTCTTCCAGTCTGTTTCAGCCGTCTTCATCTCAATCGTGTAACCCAGAATGGGGCTTCCTCCATCTTTGTTGGGTTTGGTCCACACTAAATCAGCAGTGGTCTTGCTGTAATCTTTAACCTTAGGGTTGACGGGGGCACTGGGGGCCGTGAGCAGCCTGCAGGGCTTGCAGGGGTCAGAGATGGGGGAGGGGCCGCTGTAACCAGCAATGTTCTCTGCAAACACCCTGAACTCATACTCATTGCCCTCAAACAAGCCAAGGACCCGGTACCTGAGGTCTTTGCAGGGTGTCTTGTTCACACGAATCCACTTCCCCCCTTTGTGTCTGCGTTCGATGAGGTAGCCAGTGATTTGGCTGCCGCCATCAGTCAAGGGCATTGTCCACCCAAGAGTAACGGCATCCTCTGCAATGTCGTGTGGCTGCGGCTTACCGGGCTGGCTCGGTGGCAAGAAGGAATGTTCAGCCACAGTGGGCTTGCTCTCCAGAGCTGCACCAATGCCCATCTTGTTTTCAGCTCGAATACGAACCACATACTCCACTCCCTTCTGCAGGCGGAGGATCTGAAGTTTGGTGGACAGGCTGCCAGAGCTGACACCCCCCCAGGTTTCCTTATTGGACTCTCTCTTCTCCACAATATAGTTGGTCACTGGGCTCCCGCCATCATCCTTGGGAGGACGCCACTCGATCATCATGGAGTCTGGACTGACCTCCAGGATGTTGACTGGGCCAATCGGAGCAGCAGGCACATCCAGGACGGTGACATTCAAGGCCACGGTCTTGGTTCCAGCTGGGTTGGACACAGTGAGCAGGTAGGTGCCTGTGTGGTTCCTGGTGCACTCGTTGATGGTGAGCACCGTGGAGAAGTTGTCAGAGTCAATTTTGATGTTGCCTTCACTAGTGATCTCCTCTCCTTCAATGGACCACTTGGCAGTAGGAATGGGGATCCCTCTCATAATGGCTGGCAGTCGGATCGTGGTTCCAGCCTTAACAATGATGCCTTCAGTGAGTTTGACATCAACTTCAACCAGTGGAGGAACTGTGGAGAGCAGAAAGCAGCAGTTACATCCTGTCTACATATGTCTTACGGCAATAAAACAAAACAGTCACTCAATGTCCAAGCAGTATGAATTTGACTTTTACTTGATGCCTAATACTAAGGCTGCAAAGGCTAACCCTTTAACACCCATTGTATCCACAGTGGTACAGTTGCACAAGCATTATATGGCATACCATAATTACATGACTATTTGCACTATGAGAAAACATCCATTCCTGAAATTCCTGAACATTGAGAACAGCCATGTTGCAGTCATTACGGTAATCCCATTCACTCCAGTTTCCAGAAGCTGGCAAGTCATTACCATGATGACAGTAACTTGGCTGTGAAGCGCAACTTCTCAGCTTCCAGGAAAAGTTTTCTGAACATAGTCAAATCGACACGTAATTTCGGTATTTCAGAGTATGCCAGTGTGAATATACCGGCAGCGACAGCATCAGTGTTTTAGCGTTAAACTTGCCCATCCCATCACTACTAACACCAACTGAAGGGATCAGTTTGGAGAAACGCTGAAAAACTCTGAAATCAAGTTTGAACTGGTAGACCTACCCAATTTCTCTTGGCACAGGATCGGCACAGTGGTGTCAGGTCTGCTGAGGCCGATGGTGTTCTCAGCTCTCACTCTGAAGCGATACGTCTTTCCCTCCTCCAGACCAGTCACATGACTCTCAGGGATGCTGACAGTTTGCCACTCATCCCACTCCTTCTCTCCCTCCTCCTGGAACTCCACCAGGAAACCCGTGATCTCACTTCCACCATTGCGGTCAGGCCAGTTCCAGACCAGCCACACCTCAGTCTTATCCACATCTACATGGTGCAGGTCTTTGGGGGGACCAGGAGGGACTGGAGGGATGAAAGGGGCCACATTCAGTTTTGTGTCCATGTTGTGATTTCTGTTTCTCATTATAAATTATTTACAATTCGTGATGTGTGAACGTGTTCTGGGACCATCATTGTTTGCTGACATAGTTTTGTTACTCACAGAGAGGATTCATGGCCTTGATGGCCTTTGGCGTCTCCACATACTCGCTGCGACCGTACTGGTTCTCAGCAGCAACTCTGAATGTGTAGGATGTTCCCTCCATCAGGTGCTTCAGCATCATGCTGCGTTTCTTCGAGGTAGAGCAGACAGGAACCCACTGAGTGGACGCTGTGTCTTTCTTCTCCACCACGAAGTTGGTGATACGCGTGCCACCATTGTCCTCTGGGTCTTTCCAGGACAGGTAGGCAGAGTCACTCCTGATGTCAGACACCCGGAGGTGCTGAATGGGACCAGGTTTGTCTGGAGAAGACAACCTTCGTGAGTTGGACATTCAGACCGACCCTGAACACAACCTTTGTATCTGTCTGGATCCATTCTCACCCAGGACCAGCACAGTGCAGGTCACCGTCTTGGACCCAGCAGGATTGTCCACAGTCAATGTGTAGTCTCCACAGTCAACGCGGTTGCAGAATCTCATCTCCAACTTGGTTCCCTCCTGGTTGGTCTCGATGTCAGCTCTGGTTGGCACCTCAGCATCGTTCTTCTTCCAGATGACGGAGGGGAACGGGATGCCCTTGATGGCTGCCATCAGGGTGATGTGAGTACCGGCCATGGCCTTCACCTCCCGGGTCATCCCAGCATCCAGGATCAACTCTGGGGGCTCTGGGGGTGAACATGGGGGGGACATGGGACATATGTTCATCTTCTGGTCGTTGAGCATAAAACATTTGACAAGGAAATCAATAAAAGCCAGTGATGACAGTGTTCTACAGGGGACAAGTTGTTGGTCAGCAGGACCAGGTCCTGTGTGGACCTGATGGACCTCAGTGAAAATGACGTGGGTGAAGTTGTGACCCACCAAGTCTGTCCAGCACTCTGATTGGCTCCTTCACATTGGCTGGGTCAGACTCTCCAGCAGCGTTGACGGCCATGACTCTGAAGCGGTACAGTGCACCATCATCCAGGTTGATGACCTTGAACTTTGTGTTCTGGCAGGAGTCCGGAGTCTGGTTCACCTGAGACAGAGCAGGAAAGAGGTCAATGCCGCACATCACTGCTCTAACATCAGATCCTGATCAGAAACACTTCAGGTGACAAACCGAACATCGCATTGGAGCATGAACGGGTGAGTCACTAATAGCGAAGAAAGCGCAGATGGACAAATGTACCAGGTACCAGAACAGGACAGGTGACGTGTCCTGACTTGTCAAAAGACCGAGCAGAGATGACCAGATGACAGTGCACAGAGGAACATCTGATGACAGCCTCACCTTGATCCACTCCTCCTCTCCAGCCTTCTGGAACTCCAGCAGGTACCCAAAGATCTTGCCCCTGCCTGTGTCTGTGGGTGGCTGCCAGGACAGTGTTACCGATTCCTTGGTGTGGTCGATGGCCTTCAGGTTCACTGGAGGACTTGGTTTCACTGTGAGGACATGATGTGTTAATGTTGCGTACTGACGTGCTGAGGAGATGTGAAGCTCTGCAGTGACTCTGATCTCACCGATGGGATCTTTGGCGAAAGCCGGTTTGGAGGGTGGGCTGGGGTCTCCAGCTCCCACTATGTTCTCAGCGCTGACTCTGAATTCGTACTCACAGCCCTGCAGCAGCTCCATGACCCAGTACTCCACTTTGGGGAAAATTCTCTCTGTATTGCAGCGAACCCACCTAGAAGTCAATAGAACATGTTGGTGGTTAATCCATTTCCACCTGATCACATCCAGTATGGTTGGACCATGGTCACATGACTGCAGCCTATAGGTTCTCCTGTGTACCTGTTGGCCATTGTCTCCTTCCTCTCAACGATGTAGCCAGTGATGGGCTTTCCTCCATCAGCTGGAGGTTCCCAGATGATGAGGGCGGAGTTGTGGTACACCTCCTTCACCGTGGGCTGTTTTGGAGCGTCGGGCACCTCTGTGATGGAGACAAGTGACGATGATGAAGAACTGTGCTGAGGTGGACGTGTTTGAGGACACAGAGGTGATTCTTACTGAAGACATCTCTGGCCTTGGTCTCTGCAGACAGCAGCGGATCGCTGACACCATAGATGTTCTGAGCCATGATCCTGATGATGTATTCACGACCTTCGATCAGTTTGGGGACCTGCAGGACAAAGTCAAGTGAGCACACAAACATATTTTTCTGCAGTTTCCAAGTTAACTCTTTAATCTTCTCTCTTCTTCCGTTTTGTCTGATGTTTATGGACGGTCTTTCATGTGTGACCCACCCTGCAGGAGGTCCTGGTGCAGGACGAGGTGACGGGCATCCACAGGTCTCTGTTGGTGTCTCTCTTCTCAATGATGTAGTTGGAGACAGCACAGCCGCCATCGTCAAGTGGGGGGTTCCAGGAGATCACCATGTAGTTCCTGTAGATCTCATTGAAAACCACGGGCCCCTCTGGTGGCTGAGGACGATCTGACAGGATGAAGAATCCCACAGGTCATGAAAGTAACAACAGCCACTACGTCCTAGGGTACTTTATGTACAAGCATTGTAAGCAATGGTACATTATTGTGTCTCTTTAAACCCTTTAACACTAATGGTATCACTACATTGACACTAGCATATTTGGAGCACCATGATGATATGACTATTTGTGGAAATGGTTCCTGAACACTGAGTAAGTGTAACTCACAGTTGCTGTCAATACGGTTATCCCATTCGCTTATCCCATTCGCTCTGTTGTCATTACCATAATGACTGCCACATCTCTTCACCTTTGAGGAACTGATGGATGTTATTTCCTTCTCCTAACTTTTCACACCAGGTAGAGTAATCAAGTTGCACTTATAAACTTTGAGGAACCGTTCAATGCAACCAGTTGTGTAATTATGGGACTCCAAAGTATGCTAGCACCCAGTGGTGGGCTGTCAGGGCCTTCAAGGCCTTCAGTGCAGGCCTAAACAATATCTGAATAACAGACTTATGTTAATTATGTTTTCCATGAATATGTATTAACTAATTCCTAATGGTCTGTAGCAACTGTGGGCCTGGATGTGAAATGCATTTCTCAGAACTCGAGAGGTTTGATCTCCTCAGTTTCCTTAACAGCCTCTAAACTCACCGACCACAGTGACATTGCAGATCCCGGTGCGTGTTCCTGCGGCGTTCTCCACACTGACACTGTAGCAGCCGCTGTGCTCTCTCTTTGCCTTGCTGATGCTGAGGCTGAGGTGGCGGGCGGTGCTGTGGAGACTGATCTCCTCGTCTGCCTTCACCTCCTCATCGTTCTTCTTCCAGGTTATAGTCGGAGCTGGTTTGCCGCTGTAGCGTCCAGAGAGCGTGCACGTGTCTCCCATCTTCACCATCATCCTGTCCCTGAAGTCCAGGTCCAGAATGGGTGGTTCTGAGAGGGTGGGAAGGAGCTAGCTGTGAGACCACGTCTCTGGACGCATGGACCTGATACAAACTCCATGTTCACACCACTCACCCAGTTCGTCTTTGCACTGCACAGGTTTGGTGGCGAAAGAGGACTTGCCCTGTCCCACCTGGTTGACAGCAGATACTCTGAACTCATGGCTGGAGCCATCCTTCAGACCAGTCAGCGTAAACCTTCTGTCCATGAGCTTGTCTTCTCCGCCCACGCGCGTGAAACTGTCCCGGCCCAACATACGTGTCTCCAGGATGTACCCGGTGACCTCTGCACCACCGTCATACTTGGGCGGCTTCCAGGCCACAGAGATGGAGTCCTTTGTGACGGCAGTGATGATGAGGTCCTCTGGACGCTCAGGGACAGCTGAGGAGAAAAACATAATGATCACTTCCAGTTTTACCTTGCTTCTTTAACCCTTCAACACAGACAGTATCAACGATACGTTGGCACTAGCTTACTCATTACACAACTATTCAACTGTCAGAAAACAGTTCCTGAAAACTGAGAAGTGTCACTCAGTTCCTCTTCCTAGTGTGAAGAAGGAGCAAGGTGAAAGAGAAAATGTCCATCAGTTCCTGAAGGCTGAGCAGTTGCACCTCACATTCCTGTTGCTGTCATAACGGTTAAGACTTGCTGTCTTCCAGCAACAGAGTGAAGGGGATTACCGTAACAGTACCGACAGTGACATGGCTGTTCTCAGCTTTCTCAGAACCGATGGACGTTTTCTGGTAATCCAAAGTATGCTAGTGCCGATGCAGTTCCAGGGATGCCGCCAATGTGTCAGTGTGAGAGGGTTAAATGTTTTGAGCAGCTTCTGACAGCACACAGTTCGGTCACGTACAGATGGGGTCCTTGATGAGCACCATCTTGTCTGTCTCGATGAAGGGTCCCATGCCGATGATGTTCTCAGCGGCGATCCTGAAGAAATAGCCTTTGCCATCCAGGAGCCCCTGCACCACAGCGTTATTCCTAGTGACGGTATAGGACACTGAGGTCCAGCCCATGCGGTCCGACTCCCTCTTCTCAATGATGTAGTTGGTGATGGCGGAGCCGCCGTCGTCCTCAGGAGAGTACCAGGTCAGCTTGCAGGAATCATTAGTGAGGTTCTCGCCCGCAAAGGGGAGACCAACCGGTCCGGGAACATCTGAAGGAAACAAAACGATGGGCTCAACTAGTCATCTTTTTTCTAAATGTTCTCCTCGATGTGGTGGTTTCACTCACCCAGGACTTCCACAATCACGGCTTTCTTCCTTTCTCCACCCTCGTTTTTGGCGCTCAGTGTGTAGATGCCCTGATGCTGGCGTCTGCAGTTCTTGATAACCAGTGAGTTAGAGATGCCAGTCGTCTCCACCACTGCCTCCTTTGGCACCTCGGCGTCATCCCGGCACCAGCTGATCTTAGGGGCAGGTTTACCAGACACGTAGGCAATGATGCGGATTGTGCCACCTGCATGGACCACAATCTTCTCTTTCACAGAGGCATCCAGGTCCATCTCAGGGGGGACTGAAAATACAGTCAAGTCTTAGTGACAAACACCAGCCAGAGCATCAGCACCACCCCACTCCTCCATTAGATTCCTTCTTACTGGTTCTGTCTTTGACCTCGACCAGCTCGGACACCAGTCCTGGTTCTCCAACACCGGCGGCGTTGACAGCTCGGACCCTGAAGAGGTACAGGCCACCCTCCTTCAGACCGGCCACCACAAACTTAGTTCCTCTGATCTCTGTGTCCTTTGCCTTGAAGGAGAACAGATGTGTCAGAATTCAGCTGGAAACATCAGAAGAACAGACAGACAGAACTCTCTGTTCTTGTGTCAGGTATAACAACTCTGCTTTGAAGACCTCTCGCACCCAACTGAATCACTAAATGTCCTAACACCAGAACTGCTGGTGTTGGAGGTAGTGTCCTCCAAGGTGTCTCCTAAGAACTAAACACAGCTGGCAGTGCTCTGAAACAGTTTGGTTTACCTTCTCCCAGCTCTCCTCATTCTCTGGTTCCTTCTCCTCATCAGCATCACTCAGCAGCAGTCTCCTCTGAGCTTTCTTCTCCTCCTCCTCCTTATTCACCTCCTTGAATTCCACAATGTAGCCTGTGACCTTTGAACCTCCATCCAGCTGAGGAGGGATCCATTCCAGCTCCACTGCTGACTTGGTCCAGTCCGTCACCTTCGGAGTAGGTGGGCCTGGTGGCTCTGGAGTAGAAAATAACGTTAACGCTAGTGTTTGATGAGTCACTTCAGCACGTGCTGACTAGACATCACCTCATGGAACATAAGATGTGAGTTTCACAGAGAACAGGAACTTCATCCAGAAGCTGTTTTTTCAGACACTAACCTCCTCCAGCATGGACGGTAATGCTAACTAGCTGCCTTGTCAACATTTAACAGGATCATTACCCATACAAGTACATTGACGTAACTTTGACCTCTGTCAACAGACTGCCGGACATCATCACCATTAACCGTGTTGACTTACTGATGGGATCCCTGCAGAGCACGGGGTCAGAGGGAATACTGGGAAGGCCACAGCCAGCAGCGTTCATGGCAATGACCCTGAACTGGTAGATGGCCCCCTCCAGCAGGCCGCTGACATCCCAGTTGTTGCCCAGCGGCAGAGCTCGGATGGGCTCGCGGCTCACACGGGCCCAACGCTTACTGGTGGTCTCCTTCTTCTCAATGAAATAACCGGTGATGGAGGAACCACCATCGTACTTGGGCTCGTCCCAGTTGACGGTCATGGACTCCAGACAGACGTCGGTAACTGTGGGCTTCTCGCACTGACCCGGGACGGCTGCATGTGGACACATGTCATCAACATACCACGACTGAGTCAACGTGTTAAAATGAACATGATGCTGCTCAAAGGCCTCCACTCACTGAACAGGTTTCTGGCCTTCTCCGGCTCGCTGACCACTGGTGGTCCAACCCCAAACTTGTTCTGGGCCATGACTCTGAACTCATACTCGTGGTTCTCGGTCAGTCGGGTGACCACATAGGCACACTCCTTGGGGTCGTTGGAGACATGGACCCAGGACTTCCTGTTGTCCTCGCGTTTCTCAATGACAAAGTTGGTAATTTTTGAGCCTCCGTCATCTTTGGGTGGGTTCCAGGCCAAGCCGATCCTCTCAGCAAAGATTTCTGTGAACTTGATTGGTCCAATGGGGGGGCCAGGAGGTCCTGAGGGAAGCAACAGGATCCATTTCAGAATCAAAAATGATAAATTCATAAGAATTTAACTAACAGTTATGACGGTTACTAACAGAAGCAGCTGTAACTAACAGTAGAAATAGCTAAGAGCAACAACTGTAGTTAACCCGAGTGACTGTAGCTAAGAGCAGTGACTGTAGCTAGTGAATGTAGGTAACAGCAGCCACAGTGTCTCACCCAGCACGCTGAGCTTGATCTCCTTTGTGACGGCTCCCAGGCTGTTGCTGGCAGTCAAGCTGTAGAGGGCACTGTCTTGCCGGCTGGCCTGCTGGATTAGTAGGGTGCACTTGTCCTGGGTAACCAGTTTGTTGATGTGCTGGTCGTACTGGACGACGGCCTTCTCCTCGGGTTTGGAAAGGCTGGCCTTCTGCCATGTGAGCGTGGGGAAGGGGCAGCCGCTCACCTTGGCCACAATGCTGACGTCACAGCCCTCTTCCCCCTCCATGGCCTCACGCAGCTCGATGGCGGGAGCGCCTGCAAGACGAGATGAAGGAACTGACTGATGAACTGAATAACTGAAAGACTGTAACTGGTTGAGATCACATTTTCAGCAAAGCACATTAATAGATGAACAGAACAACCAACTGCCAATCCGGCGGGAGGATTTGCTTCTGTTATGACAGTGATCCTAAACAAACTCACAGGTCTGGTCTTTGATGACCAGTGGTCCGGCGGTGGTGGAGGGTCGACTGGGCCCGGCAGCATTCACAGCTTTCACTCTGAACTCGTACTCTCCTCCCTGCAGGTCAGTAACATCACAGTGAGCACGAGTTCTCTTCTCATTCAGCAGCAACACTTCTTCACACCTTTATGGTGTCAAAGTACTTGTAGCATTTCTCAGACTTCTGTTTGGAATTGCTTCTAAACACTAAATCGATGGAACATTCATTCGTCTTCTCCCATTGACCCAGTTACAGGTCGTTGTTGAGCTGGAGCCAATCCAGTGGGTGATTGTCAGGGTCACCAAGTCATCAAGGCCACATGACAGACAGACAACCGTTCACACTCACGTTCACGCCTACGGATGATTCAGAGTGACTGGTTAACCTCAGCTAGCTTTTGGAGGTGGGAGGAAAGCGGAGAACCCGCAAAAAAACCTCACACAGACACGGTGAGAGGATGAAAACCCCGCACAAAAAGATCCCAGGAATCCAACCAGGGACCTTCTCCCTATGAGGTGCCAGTGCTAATGACTACTCCCTGACATTCCATGTGTTTGATGCCCCAGTGCAGCAGGAGTAGTGACCAACCTCCTTCAGGTCCTCCACAATGAACGTCAGCTCCTCCACCTCTCTCTTGTTGCACTGCTTCCAGGTCTCCTTCTCTTTGCCGCTGGTATCCCAGCTCAAACGTTCAATGATATAATGCTTCACAGGAGAGCCACCATTGTTTTTGGGAGGCTCCCAGGTCAGCGTCACAGTGGTCTTTGTCACCAGGTTGACCTTCAGCTTGGTGGGAGGGTCAGGGGGGTCTGAGGTAGAGGGAAGATAATCATTAGTGCACTGAGAGATCCCAGACAACAGTTTCTGTTCCTCATGGTCAGCATCAATGACATGTCCTCACAGATTGGATCTCTTGCCCTCGCAGGTTCAGTGGTGACGGTGAATGGGCCGAATCCCAACCTGTTCTCGGCTCGGACTCGGAACAGGTAGTCCTGTTCTTCCAGCAGACCTGGGACCACAAAGGCCTGGCTGGCACAAGCTGCACTGACCTGAAATCAACCAAGCAGATCATCCGTCGCACACATTCCTGCACTATTCATTCCTTCATCATCTTGTCTTTGTGCTAAGCTAGGCTAAGGTCATCTTGGTACAGAGGACACCCATCATTAACCATGGTGGAGCTGAACCAGGAGAGGCACAAACGTGACAGTAAGTTGACGTGGACTAGGCAGTGATTACCTTTGTCCACGCTTTGTCAGTGACACTTTTCTTCTCAATGTAGTAGCTCTTGATTCTCTCTCCTCCGTCGTTGTCAGGCAGTTTCCAGATCAGTCTCATGGTTGCCCTGGTGATGTCAGTCACCCTCAGCTCCTTCGGGGGCCCAGGAACATCTACCAGGAAACACTCCAGTCAAGAACAGAACTAACAAATAAGCACAGTCTGACTGATTCCTTCTGTGGACCCGGACCAAGGACATTGACTCGGACATTGACGTGTTTCTGTCCAGACTTGTTCTTGGCAGTGATGGTATAGCGTCCGGAGTGGCTCCTCAGACTCACAGGGATCGTCACAGTGGACGTGTTGTCTGTGGACTCAACCTGGACAACAAATAAGTTTGTTTCAATGCATGACTTAATGTGTGGGAATGGCTGGCACTGGAGGAGAAAGCAAATGTGAATTGAACTGTCTGAATTATCTCAATATTCCATCTGTTCTAAGTAAATCATTTGTCTTTGCTGTTTTCTAACTGTAGCAAATTCAGGTTTTCCTCAAACTGTCAAGAGAACAGATTCAGTCTCACCTCAGAGTCCACAGGCAGCGTGTGCAGCTTGTTTTTCTTGTGTGTCTTGGCTTTGCCATCAAAATCCCAGGTTACCTTGGGAACAGGGCGGCCCTTGATGATGGCAGGGATCCTGATTGGCTCTCCAGCATGGATACAGAGCAGGTCATCAGCCATGAGGTCAATCGTTATCAAGGGTGGGACTGTGAGGAGAACATCAGCTGTTTGACACCAAGCACAGATCAATGAATGTCCATTAAATTCATCCACTCACGATGGACTTCTTCGATCAAGACTTCGGTGGTGCGGGGGCTAGGATCAGACTCGCCAATGTCGTTGACTGCAATGATCCTGAAGCGGTAGCGTTTCAACTCACGGAGGCTGGGCACCGTGAACTCAGTGGTGGGGTGCAGGTTCTCAGGGTCATTGACCCTCACCCAGTCCGATTTGCCTTCATCCTGGATCTGGATGATGTAGCCCTTGATGGGGCTTCCTCCGTCCTTCTCAGGAGGCTTCCAGGACAACGTGACGCTATGCTTTGTCTTGTCAGCCACCTCAGGCGCAGCAGGCATACTGGGAGGAGCTGGAGAAGAGACCGATAGTTCGTGAACAAAGGTTCATGTGCCGTGGACTGACTGGTCAGCTGGAGTATGCAACTCACTCAGAGGATCCACGGCAAAGGCGGAGTCAGATGGTCCGCTGAACGGTCCAGTTCCTGCAGAGTTACAGGCAGCAACTCGGAACTCGTACTCGGTTCCTTCAATTAGACGAGTCACCTAGAATATGCAGAAACATGCCTTGAAATGCTGGTCCAGGTAAACTCGTAACAGAAGGTACAAACGTGATGGACATTTCTACAGGTCTCTATCTGACTCAGACTGACTAAGCTGTCTGAGATGGGCTAGATTAATATGTGACATTTTTACGGTTTGCTGGGGATCACTTGAGGTTCCAGTTTACCTGGTACTCCCAGCCTTTCACACCCCGTTTGGTGATTGGCATCTTGTTGGCTCTGGCCCAGTAGGCGGTGCCTTTCTCCCTCTTCTCCAGCCAATAGCCAACAATCATTGAGCCACCGTTGTCCCTGGGGGGCTCCCAGGTCAGGGTCATGGAGGTCTTTGAGTACTCACTGATGGTGGGTTTCTCCGGGGGGCCAGGAAGGCCAAAGGGGTCGGTGATCTGGACTTCCTCAGTTGAGCAGGGGTCAGACTTACCATAGCGGTTCTCAGCTCTTACACGGAACATGTATGTTTTGTTTGTTTCCAGGTTCCATACCTGTAGGAGTAGGACAAGGAGACGGAACTATGCACTCGTGTCTTGTCTTCGTTGGAGGTGCTGCCACTAGAACCAGACTTACCCCATACTTCCGCTCAATGATGATGTTGGTGACCTCCACCCACTGGGGTTCAAGTGGACTCTCCTGTCCCTCTTCCAGCTCTGGTTCCTTTGCTACAACCTCCTTTTTCTCAACAATGTAGTTAGTCAGTTCGCTTCCACCATTGTCCAGGGGGGCATCCCACTGCAGGTAGCAAGATTCTGCCTTTATACTGGACACGTTCACATTCCTCGGTGGGAGTGGTCGGTCTGAGGGCGGAGAGAAGTTTCAGTTAGAGGAGTCTCTTCTTTGGTGTCTCCTTAACGTTTCAGGGCTGTGGTGACATGTTCTGACTCACCAAGCACCATGACGGTCACTGTGTGCTTGGCAGAGCCCATGTTGTTGGATGCAGAGACTGTGTAGCAGCCATGGTCTCTCCTGTTGGCTGCCGGGATGGACAGTGTGGTCTTACAATTCATCCTGCCAGTGACCTCTGTCTCCATCAGTAGAGCCTCGGTTGGCTTGTCAATCACCACATCATCCTTGGACCACTCCACCTTTGGTGTTGGGAGTCCCAGGACGTCAGCAGGGATATCGATGGGCTCACCCTTCTTCACGGTAATGATGTCACCTTTGAAGTGCTTCAGCATGTGGATCTCAGGAGCCACTAGGAGATATGAGTCAGAACAAAATCAATTGTACAAAGAAAAATAGTCCTAATGGCGAACACATGATGTCGGGAGATACTGTATCTCCAAGCAATAGCATACACACATTTGCTGGCATAAACCAGACACAAGACAAGTCTGTCACTTTCAGGATTATGAAAAGGAAACATTTGTATTGTTTTCAGGTCTTCCAAAAGGACTTTTGGAGGTCATTTACATCCACCAACCTTCGTCATCCTGGATGACTACTGTCAGAGGGATGGAGGGTTCGCTCTCTCCAATCAGGTTTGCACACTTGATCCTGAACTCGTACATCCAGGCTTCATCCAAACCCTGAACGGTCAGGGTCATGTTCCGGCAGATCTCAGTGTTGCAGGGCTCAAAGGCCTGCTGATCTTGTCTCTTTTTCTCCACAAAGTATCCGATGATAGGACTGCCCCCGTCATTGCGGGGGGGCCTCCAGGCCAGCGTTATGGAGTCTTTGGTTCGCTCTGTATAGTGGAACTTCTCAGGGTATGATGGCGGTCCTGACAGAAAAACAAAACGACAATAAACAACAATAAACATTTGACAGAGTGCAAATCAATTCTTCTCTCTTCCTGCAGGGGGCTCAAAACTCTGTGGTCCTTTTGTCAGAACAAGGAGATGGCGTGAGTGGACAGAAGAGTAGTTCTCAGACTCACCCTGTGGGTCCACAGCCTTGATAGGTCCTAGCTCAACAGGTGGGCCCATGCCATACTTGTTCTTTGCGATGACACGGAACATGTAGTCCTGGCCTTCCATGATGCCAACACACTCACACTTGGAGGAGGCGGTTTCCACCGGCTGTCTCCATGTGTGCATCTTCGCATCTCTGCGTTCCACGATGAAGCCAGTCAGATCACTGCCACCATCATCTTCGGGGTCATCCCAGTTTAAAAAGATCATTTTGCGTGTGACAACAACTGGTTTGAGGTCTGTGACAGGTCCGGGAACGTCTGCAGAGAAAAACGTGTGTTCCTTTATTTATGTTTCCGAAAGCTTTTCCCATGTTTTTTTCCTGGGGATTCCACTCACCCATCACCTCCACCCTGGTGGCGGCAGACTTGGTGCCACTAGGGTTGCAGGCGGTGACCTGGTACTTGCCACAGTCCTTCCTCTGGATGTTCTTAATTGCTACAATGCTGTTGTTGCCCTCCGTGACGATTTCGACGTGGTCTTTGTCGGGTCTGACGTCATCCTTCGTCCAGGCGATGGAGGGGTAGGGTTTCCCCGTCACAGTGGCCGCCAGACGGAGAGTCTCCCCGGCTCTGATGACCACGCCGTTCTTGACGGACAGGTCAAGTTCAATCACTGGCACCTCTGCAGAGGGAGACCAGGGACCAGTGAGGATGGAGAATGGTATCTGATATTTACACCAACCCCAAACGCTTTGAGCCCATCCTGACCTGCAGGATTCCTGACGAACACGGACTCTGTGAATCCTGGTGTTCCCTCTCCAGCAGCATTGCAGGCGATGACTCGAACCAAGTACTTGGCTCCCTCACGAACTCCATAAACGGTAAATGCATGCGTCTTCCATGGACGCTCTGTGGACCTGGACCAGTCTTTGGTCCCAGCCATGGCCTGAAGGGAATCAGACATGGTTTACATCTCTCCAGAACACCCCAGTGTGAAGATCCCGTCCAGAGTCAGTGATCTGACCTTGTCCACGTGGTAGCCCAGGATCTCTCCTCCCCCGTTGTCAACAGGTGGATCCCATTCCACATCAATGGAGTGGTCTGTGGTGGCTGTGACTCGGGCCACTGGAGGTCCAGGAGGCACTGCAGGTTGGAAGCACAATCCGTTACAGGTTGGCTCTTAGACCCAAACTGGTTTGTGCTCAAATATCTATGGTGCGGATACAGCTTCTCAGGTGTGACCAAAAGCACAAAAGCAATATGCTCAGATGTTCACGTACAAACTGGGGCCTGAGCTGTCTTGGGTTCAGAGGGAACGCTGAATTTTCCAGGGCCGGCCTGGTTTTCGGCTGCCACCCTGAAGATGTATGTCAGGCCCTCAACGAGGCCTTCCACGTTCAACTCTGTGCCAGCTACAATGTTCCTGTGGATCAGGACAGAGAACATTTAGACAATGCAACAAACGTGAAGTTGGAGGAGACAACGCTCCTCACCTGTTGACCCGGGCCCAATGGGAGCTGTTGATCTCGCGGCGCTCCAGCCAGTAGCCCAGGATGGGGCTGCCATTGCTGTTGGGTTCGTTCCAAATGACCAGCATGCTGTGGGCTGTGATGTCATCAATCTGTGGCTTGTCAGGAGCCTCAGGAGGTTCTGAAGAGGATGGAGACAGAACTTTGTTAAATCTCAGCGGGAGGGCTGGAAATTGCATTTGACAGCTAACGTGGTATTACTAACATGCTAAACATGTTAGTAATACCTCATGTGGTTCAAGAACCTTCCACCTGGGCAAAGCAGACAAACATCAAGAACAGGACCTGTGGAGTGAAGGGTTTTTTCCAGAACGTACCGAAGGGATTTCTGGCAATAATAGGTTTGGAGACACAGGGTGGACCAGCGCCAAACTTGTTCTCAGCCACCACCCTGAAGATGTACTCCTTCTTTTCGATAAGCTTGGGGACCAGATAACGACATCCTCTCAGTGTGGAGGTGACCACGCTGTAGCCGATCTCCAGCTTGGAATTGTCCTTCTTTTCCAGCGTGTAGTTGAGGATCTCGCTGCCGCCATCATCCAGAGGAGGATCCCACTTGCAGATCACAGAGCTCTTCCTCACCTCCTCAAAGTGGAAGTTTACTGCAGGTCCAGGAGTATCTGCATAGACAAACATCTCACAGTGTACCTCAGGAGAACCTCACATCCCTCAGCTTTGGCTATTTCTCACCTTCCGACCTTCAGCAGGTGATCAGTGATCAATGAAGTCAAGGATTTCTCAGGAGCTTTGATACATCCCATTGTGTTTAAGTGTGTGTGTGCCTGTGTGTGTGTGTCAGCAGAAAGGCATGAGGAGGACGAGCGATCGTGAACTTACGACAGTCACAGCTGAGTTCTTACCGAGGACGTTGACCTCGCAGGTGGCTGAGGCGGTGCCGTGATCGTTCTCCACCTTCACCATGTAGACGCCATGGTCAGCACGCATGGAGTCTCTGATGACCACCGAGGACATGCCCCTCCGGCTGTTGTTGATGCTCAGACGCTCGTTCAGGGTCGGATAGACTGACTCCTCCTCCTCCTCCTCCTCCTCCTCCTCCTTCACCTCCTCCTTCTTCTCCCCTCCCTCCTTCTCCTCTCCCTCCTTCTTTTCTTCTGCCTTTACTTCTTCGTCTTTCTTCGCTCCCTCCCCTTCGGTCTTGCTCTCCTCCTCCTTCTTGTCCACCTTCTTCTTCAGGGGTTTCTCAGGCCTCTTGCGGAGCAACTCCGGCCGGATCACCTGGTTGTTCCAGTACCAGGTGATCTGAGGGTACGGAGCACCCGATATGTTTGCGTCCAGGCAGATTTCATTTCCACGTCTCACACTGAGGCCGGACTGCAGGCTGCCGCTGAGGAAGACCTTTGGAGGATCTGAGAAAGGAGAGCGTCAGTGAGGAGGAGGAAGGAGGACCCTGTGTTCACAGAAGTCCAGTCCTTACCAACAGCATCCATGGCCTTCACGAACAACGTCCCTCGGGATGGCTCGCTGACGCCGGCGGCGTTCTCAGCCCTCACCCGGAAGGCGTAGCTCCGGCCCTCTGTCAGCCCCCTGACGGTGTATGACAGGACAGGCACAAGGAAGTCGTTGCACCTCTCCCACTTGTCCTCGCCCTTCTGCTGCCTCTCAAGAACATAGCCCATGATCTTGGAGCCACCGTCGTACATTGGAGGCTTCCAGGTTAGCGTGATGGTGCTGGATGTGGGGTTGTGGGTTTCCACGTCCACTGGGGGGTCGGGGGCATCTGCAAGGAGACAGAGTTTAGGTCGAAATGGAATTCAAACTCATTTTAATGAATTTCATTTGGTTTCCTCCGTACGTTTTTGGTCCTCAGCAATGACCGGGTTGCGGAGCTCAATGAACTCTCCTCCTCCGATCTTGTTGACAGCCTGGACTCTGAAGTAGTACTCTCCATTGGGGATCAGATCTTTGACAATCCAGCAAACCTTGTTCTCACCAGACATCATGTTTACGTATGTTCTCCTGCCAGCCTCGCGCCGCTGCAAGGAAATCCAAACCGTGAAAAAACTAAAGAAACATCAGCAGTCGGCATCTTTAAAACAGCCTCAGACCTGCAGGACGTAGTGAAGGACCGGGCTGCCGCCATCGTAGTCAGGAGGGTCCCAGGAGACTTTGCAGGAACTTTTGGTGATTTCTGAGGCCACAATTTCCTTACAGGGACCCGGAAGACCTGAAGACACAGACGGGTTTGTCATGTGAAATGTTCAGATGTTTTTGGTGTCACTGGGTGATGAGCTTTAGTACCAATGACTTTGACGTTGATGGTGGCGCTGGCCGCTCCCAGTTTGTTCTCCAGAGTCACTTTGTACTGTCCGGCGTCAGCGTGCAGGCTGCTTTCCACCTCCAGGTGGCAGGACGTGTACTCCTTCCTGCGGTGCACACACATTCTGTCAGAACTTCACACAAGTCATGGAACCAAATGGAAAATCGACGCAGCAGTGACCTGAGGCCGAGGCGCTCGTCTGCCTTCAGCTCCTTTCCATCCTTGTGCCAGGTGATTCTGGGAGATGGGACGGCCCTGAAGGACACGGGAATGTGGAGCTTCTCTGTTTCCACAACAACCAGGTCAAGGGTTTGGAAGTCCAACGTTGGGTTGCCTGGAACACAAACAGCCACGGTGAGTGGAAGCCGCTGCAGCGCATCTGAGGCGTCGCTGAGTGCTCGTCCTCACAGTCAGAGTCCTTGGTGACGACGTTCTCTGAGATGTCCGAGGGCTCGCTGATCCCCACGGCATTGATGGCTCGGACCCTCAGGATGTACTCTTTCTCAGGGGACAGGCCCTCCTCCACGCGATACTTCAGCTCCTTCACCGGCCGGGAGTTCACCCTCATCCACTTCTCTGTCCCGGCGGCACACATCTCGATGTGGTAGCCGGTGATAGGGCAGCCACCGTCCCTCTGCGGTGGCTTCCAGCCGATGGACAGGTAGTCCCTGTTTGCTCCGGTCACGTGCAGCTCCACGGGTGGAGATGGGACACCTACACAGGGACATAAGCGCTGACCCACCTGATGACGCGACCGGTCTGGGACCCAGCAGAGGATCTGTGACCTGAGGACGACTCACCTGTCGGGTCCTCAATGGTCAGGATCTCCGTGGGCTCACTCGGGTGTCCAACGCCGGCCTCGTTCTCGGCACGGACCTGGAACTGGACCTCCGTTCCCTCGATGACGTCCGTCACCCGGTACTTGCAGTCAGGACCTGATGTCTTCCCGCACTTAACCCAACGGGTTCCCAGCTTCTCCTTCTTCTCCACGGAATACCTGTGAAGAGGAGGAGGAAGAGGAGAGAGGAGGAGGAGAGAGGAGGAGGATAATAACTCAGCAAACAGACAACAAATCTGATGAGAACATCTGTCACATTTCTGTCTATAAAACTTCTTTATCAGACAGAACTGAAAAGTAACTTGTTTTTTTACAAAATGAACTTGTTTCAAGAACATTTTTACATAAGAAGTAGAAAATCTGGCAACAAGTGTTTGGCAACAAGACATTGATTCCATGTTTATTTCAAGTGAAAAAAAGTTTTTTGTGTCTGATGTTTTGATGAGAAATGATACAAATGTTCCTGGTCTTGTATGTTCTCAGTGCAGTGTTCGTCCCACCTGAGGATGGGTCTGCCACCGTCATTCTTAGGCTCCTCCCACTGCAGGTCCACATATCGTTTGGACACGGCATTGACGGTGAGGGCATACGGCGGTCCAGGAGTGGCTGCAATAGATACACCGTTTATGAGCATCGAACACAGACGAGACTGAGCCTGAAGGTTCTCTGACTCACTGAAGGTGTCTTTGGCCAGCACTGAGTCCGGCAGCTCGCAGAACGGCCCCATGCCCACGGCGTTCTCAGCGGCGACGCGGAACACGTAGAGTGAGCCCTCGTTGAGCGGCGTCACCGTGTACTTCAGCTCCTTCACTGTGGTGTCCACAGCCTGCCAGCCTTTACGGCGAACATCTCGCTTCTCCACCACATAGTTGATGATGGGCGAGCCTCCATCCCGCTCAGGCGTGGTCCACTTCAGCTCAGCGCTGTTCCTGCTGATGCTGATGACCTCCAGCCAGCGAGGAGCTGTGGGCGGGTCTGAGGAGAGGACGAGCAGAAGAAGTCAGACGCTTGTTGTGGCAAGTGATCAAACATCTGGGGTCAGCTGGTCTTACTCAGTCTCTCTTTGCAGAGAACGGGGTCACTGGGCTCGCTGGGTTCGCTCTCTCCGGCCACGTTGACTGCTCGCACCCGGAATGAATACTCTTGCTTCTCCATCAACCCCTTCAGGAAGTGCTCTGTGATGCTGATGTTCTCCGCCACACGAATCCAGTCCGTTGTGCCGCTCTTCAGCATCTCAATGACGTATCCGTCAATCTTGGCTCCACCGTCGTGCTCAGGTTTGGTCCACATCAGGAAGCATGACGTCTTAGCCACGTCTTTCACGCTGGGTTTGCCAGGAGCCCACGGAGGATCTGAAAAGCCAGCAGGTGTTTTCAGAAGGTCACAGTGACAGCAGAGCACCTGGTTATCAATCACCGGACGGGTTCTGGTACCAATGGGATCCTTGATGAGGATCTGGTCTGTCTCTTTGCTCGGTTTTCCAGTTCCAGCCAAATTTTCAGCCAGGACTCTGAACTTGTACTTCTTCCTGGTGGGCAGGCCTTTGACCCTGCAGAGCAAACACACACGGTCACAAGAAGCCAAACCAGCAGACCGGTCTCAGGTCGTGGAACACACCTGTAGTTGGTGTCTTTGATGGGCAGCTTGTTACATCGGATCCACTTGTCATGTTCTGGCTCGTAGCGCTCCACCCAGTACCCGGTGATGGGGCTTCCTCCATCCTCGTCTGGCTCATACCAGGAGAGCGTCACTGAGTCCTTGGCGATATCTGATGATTCTAGCTTGTACGGCGCCCCAGGAGCGTCTGAAGAAATGAGGTAAATATGTCATGGTGACGTTTCAACACAGACCACTGAGTGGTTTCCATGGCAACCAGCATCAGCGGGACCAGTAGTGAAACTGCTCTGGTGGAAGGAGTGAATCCAGATGGGCCAGGTGACCTACCAAAGGGGTATCTGGCTTTGATGGACGGGTGCTCCGCTGGGGGGCCAACACCAAACTGGTTCTCGGCGAACACCCTGAAGATGTACTCCTTGAACTTGACCAGGTCCACGGCTCGGTAGGTGGTCTGCTTGACGGTGGAGGACAAACGGTGCCAGATCTCACTGTCAGCCGCTCGTCGCTCAATGATGTAGTTTGTCACTCTGGAGCCACCGTCGTCCCGTGGAGGGTTCCAGGCCAGGAAGCAGGACTCGTTGGTGATCTCGGAGATGTCGAAGGCGGCCGGGGGGCCGGGTTTATCTGTGAGGGGACATTAGAATTTTTTTTTCACCAGACAAGGTGAAGACCACCCTTTGAGATCCACTGGACTCACCAAGTATGTTGACATCGACGGTAGCGGTGGCGCGGCCACTGCTGTTGGTGGCCTCAATGATGTAGGTGGAGCTGTCGTCTCTCTTGGTCTTGGAGATGGTGACAGTGGAGTGTCCTGGCTTGGTGTCGACGGCCACTCTTTCGTCTGCTTTGAGGACCAGGTCAGCTTTGGTCCACTTGACGCGGGGCTCTGGTTTACCCACAACCTCCGCCGGTAGCTCGATTTTACTCCCAGCCTTTGCAGTCAGACCGGCCAGCAGCTTGGCGTCTAGCTGGATCTCTGGAGGCTCTGTGGAGGAACAGAGCGTTAGCAGGATCCAGGAACAACCATGTCTTCTTCCAAACAGACACAATGCATTGCCTGACTTCTACAACATTTACCTTTGGGATCAACTGCCTGGATCTCGTCCGTGGCCTTGCAGGGCCTGCTGGCTCCGAGCCGGTTCAGGGCTCGGACTCGGTATGCGTACCACTGGCCCTCCGTCAGACCCGTCACCTGGCACTTGAGCTCTGGAACCATATCTCCACTGGGTTCCCACTTATCGGTTCCTCTCTGGCAGCGGTCAACATTATAGCCACGGATGTTGGAGCCTCCGTCATACTTAGGCGGCTCCCAGGTGAGGAAGATGCCACTGGCCGACTTGTCTCTCCACCGGAGGTTCTCTGGTGGGTCTGGGACAGCTGGAACAAAATGAATGGCCAGCCCCATTACAGGTGGACTCTGAAGAACCGATCTTCTGTGTCAGATCGACGGTGTACCTACAGCATAGGGTACAGCAAACCCTGAACGTACCTACGCGTCATGCCTACATGGACTTCCGCAGACAACAACTGTGATTGGACTGTTTGAGTCATGTGACTTTCTCAGATCTCAGAGGGGGAAAATAGAACCAACTAAAGGTGAAAAAATTAGCAGAAAATAATGTTGATCCTGTCCTAGTTAGTGTAGTAGTAGTAGTAGTAGTGTAGATCCACTCACTTTAAGTAACTATCGCTGTAAGGAAGCAAAGAAAATCATTTGAAAACAATGAGATTTGGAAGAAAATGAAACACAGCAGCAAGATACATCGCAGAGCTACAATACAGACGGATGTCTGTGAATGTTCTCAGTCATGTGGGTCCATCAGGCCATGGTATCTTGCAAGAATACAGACGAAGAAGAAGAAGAAGAACACTCAGGACGACTTAGGACAACGTAGGTGGATGGAGGGTCAACGTCAGGTCAATGCAGAAGCATGCATCTAGATTTACTCTTCATAGTTCAGGTTCTAAAGAAGAAGCTCTGACAAACATGGGCGTGGGAGAGACTGAGAACTCACTTGCTGGAGAAGAAACATTGATGGGCTCGTCAATGTACGCCGGTTCTCCTGGACCACATTTGTTGCAGGCGATGACTCTGAAGAGATATTCTTTTCCCTCAACCACGTCAGTGACGGTGAACTCCTGATCCTGGATCCCTGTGACCACCTGGAGAAGATTTAACTCACAGTCAGACGTCCATCAAACGACGCTGATCTTCTTCACAGGAACTGTGTTACTTTATGACCACAGATTCATGTTTTATTCACACAATGAACAGGAAACCACGCCATCTGGTTGGTCACAGCAACTACAGCTAACGATGCTAATGTAAATCTAGCAAGTTCAGGTGAGGTGGAACACTTTGGATGGATATGGTCAATGAGTCCATTTCAATGTTTATTGGTAAGAGACGCTAATTTAGATCAATTAATTTCGGTAAGATGTTAAGTTACATTAAGTAAAGGTAGGTTAAGTCAAGTTCAGTTAAGATACCGTAAGTTAAGATAAGATGAGTGATTGTGGGTCCTCGTACCTTCACCCAGGTCTTGCGGGACACGTCTCGTTTCTCCACCTGGTAGCCTGTCAGAGGACTTCCTCCGTCATGCTCTGGAACCTCCCAGCTCAGGTGAACGTGCTCCCGTGTCACTTCCTGGACCTTGAAGTCCTTGGGAGCGCTGGGCGCCGCTGGAGGACGGAGACAGATCGGTTAGAAGGAGGAACATTGAGTCTGCAGCTCTGGTTTTCAGCACCTACCGATCACGTTGACCTCAATGTCGCCTGAGACGGATGTGACGTCGTTCTCCAGCCGGAGGGAGTAGGTGCCTTTGTCCGGACGGACGCTGGGTGTCACTACCAGCTCGGTGAAAGTAGACTTAGTCGTCATGGTGATGCGTTCATCCGCGGTGGTCAGCTCCTTGTCTCCGTACGTCCACGTGACACTGGGAGTTGGGTATCCGGCAATGGGGACACGGATAGTGAGTGGCTGGGGGACGATCACCTCCAGTCCGTCTTTGAAAGCACTCAGGTCAAAGGTGGGTGAGACTGCAAGAGCAACGATATGGTTACTGAGGATGGAAACAAATGAACCAACGTCATCAGCTGGATGGCTCCTCCTCACCATGTGGGTCGTCGGCCAGCAGAGGTCCAACGATGTTTGATGGGTCAGACACTCCGGCTGCATTCTCCGCCAACACTCTGTAATTGTACTTTGTTCCATATTTCAGACCGGACACCTGGAACAAACACCGGATGTCAGTGGAGAAGGTTCCACTGAGACGTTCCTTGCAGTGAAACCTTCTGCTATAAGAACCTTCATGGGCATCAGCTGACCGGAGAGATGCCACAATTATAGATTTTACAGGTACGACTATAATCAAAGAAATAATCCTGATCTTGATTTTCACCATTATTCATAACATGGATAAAAGAAGGATGTAAAGTTTGTTTTTAGGAATCTGTGAATGGGATAAAGTCCTGTCGGTAGCTGGTTGTCTGCTGTGTTGAATAGTTTACGTTGGATTATATACTCGTCTTCAGACCACCGACCTTGTAGACGAGGTCAGGGCAGAGGCGGGCGTTGCAGCGGAGCCACTTGTCCGTTCCATCCTCGCAGCGCTCGATAATGTACCCGGTGATCATGCTGCCTCCGTTTCTCAGGGGTGTCTCCCAGCTGAGCTGCAGCGAGCTCTTGTTCTGGTCCTGTGGGACCAGGTTCTGAGGGGGCGTGGGGGGCTCTGTGCGGAGGATAAGGTTAGCGTGATGAGCACTGAGGTAGTCACGTGACCCAGAGCACTGGACACTCACCGATGGGGTCCATGATCTTCACAGGGCGCGAGGCTGCGCTGGGCTTACTGACGCCGGCTTTATTGACGGCTTTCACCCTGAAGATGTACTCCTTGTTCTCAATGACGTCATTGACGATGGCGCTGAGCTCATCGGCTTTGGCCACCAGGACGGAGGACCAATTGACGGACGTCCTGTCGCGCAGCTCGATGACGTAGGAGGTAATGGGGGAACCTCCGTCTGTCTCAGGAGGCTCCCAGGAGACTGTGCAGCCAAACTTGTTGATGTTTCCAATAGTGACGTTGAGAGGAGGGTCTGGAACATCTGGAGACATCATGAGCAGACGACAACTGTGTGAACGGCGTTCATGTCTTCATCATTTAATGCGTTCATTCATTGTCACCACACAATACTGCTAAAACTCTAATCCTCACTGAGTATATCACTTATTTCAAATAAAAAACTACACTTAAAATCAGACATCACCTGATCAGACATCAAGTTTCAATTTTCACAGTTTCAAGCAAATTTTCACCAAAAACCAGAAAGCGATTTCCACTAGTAGATTTAGTAGATCTGTTTATTTCAAATGAAAAATGTCTACAAACAGGTTTTCAGGTGACGTGTCACATCTGAAGCACATTTGACTCCTTGTGACCAAAAATGAGACCAATGGTCTCAGTGAGGTGCTAGCATCTCTGATGACGTCCTCACCAAACTTGTTCTTGGCCTGCACAGCTTTGTCCGTCTCCACATTGGGTCCGCTGCCGACGCGGTTGCGGGCGCAGACTCTGAACAGGTACATGGAGTCCTTCAGGAGGCCAGTCACTGTGTGCTCAGGGCTCTCAGCGTGGTCTGTGGCCAGCGTCCAGGTCTTCCTTTTCACGTCACGTCTCTCCACCACATAGCTGATGACCTTGCTGCCTCCGTCGCTCTCTGGCTCCTCCCAGACCAAGCTGACTTCGCCGTCAGCGGTGTCCACTACCTGCAGGTTCTTCACTGGTCCTGGAACGTCTGAATGAACACAGAACACGTGAATCAGACTGCTTTGTCAAGAGTTTGAGGAGGGACGCCCGTTATCCAGGTGCCCTACTGCTTTGATGCTCTGATCATACGGAGTTTCTCACCAATGACGTCCAGGTTGATGAAGGCTTCTCCCTCTCCGTGTTTGTTCCTGATGATGACCTTGTACAGGCCCTCGTCCACCTTCTTGGGGTCCTTCAGGCGGTACTCGGTGAGGTCAGCAAAGGTGTGGACGCTGTCATTGGGCAGACTCAGGTTGTTGTACAGCCAATCGGCTGCAGCCTGAGGATAGGCGCTGTAAGGAACGGCCATGGTAATGGGCTTCCCAGCGTCCGTCACGTAGCTCTGGTCTGTGGTCTTTATCTGTGGCACCGCTGCCGGAGGAGAAGACGTCCATTAACCAGCTGACGCCACAAACGTCCTTCTAACATGTCACTATAAAGCGTATCTGAAGCTGACTACGGGTCTTCAGAGGAGCAGGAGACATGTTCCTCATGTCGTCACAAGACGAGTCGGTCTTTGAGGTCTCAAGACTACATTGGAGTCCCGTAACTACACGTTGATTTGTTTAGATCCTGAAATGGTCCCTGAAAGTAGATCTGAATCAGTTCGCAAACCTGAAGAAGGAGCGAGGAGAAAGCATCCATTGGTTCCTGAAAGCTGAGAAGTTGGGATTCACAGCCAGGTTGCTGTCATTAGAATAATGACTCACTGTCATTCCGCAGCAGAGTGAATGGGATGACCATAATGACTTCGCATCCTTCTCCTCGCTCCTTCATCGCACCGGGTTTAGGAACAGAGTGACACTTCTCAGCTTTCAGGAGCCCTTTTCATAAATAGTCTCCAAAATGTGCTAGTGCCAATGTTGCGCCAGCGCTACCGTTGGTATCAGTGGGCTGAGATCAGACTGACTGCAGCGCTCACCTGCCAGCTCCAGTTTTGCTCTGGCGTCTTTGTCCTTGACAACGACACGGTACTCGCCCTGGTCTCGAGGTCGGATCTCACAGACCTGCAGCCGGTGAACTTTGCCCTCGCTCATCATCTGGTACTTGTCTCCCTGGACCACCGTCATGTTGTTCCTCAGCCACTTCACCTCCACTCGGTCCTTGTTCAGCTCCACCTCAAACACCACGTCTGAGCCGGGAGCTTCAAACACGTCCTGTGGAGGTCTGACGATCTCCACCGGCGTCTCTGGAGGATACAAACCATTGCAATTGGTTCAGAGCAGCAGCAGGAGCAGATCACAACTCAGAAACCATCTAAAGAAGAGCTCACCGTCCACGAAGAGCCTCGCCCTCGACCGCTTGTCATCGACTCCGCAGGTGTATTCACACTCATCGTCTGGTCGGCACTCTTTGATACGCAGCGTGCATGTCTTTCCATCTTTTTCAAACACATGTCTGTGAGAAGAAAAGGCCATGTGTCAAACAGCATGGTGACCATAAGACTTCTGGTTCCATCAGAAACAAACCTCGGTCCTTCTCGGAGCTCGCGTCCGTTCCGGTACCACTTCACGTCAGCCTTCTCTTTGGTGAGCTTGCATGTGAATTCTGCGTCTTGGAACTCGGAGATGGTCTGGTCCTTCAGCTGCATGCTGAAGTCCGTCGGTGCCTCACTGATGATCAGCTCGGCTGTTGACCTGCTCTCTCCAGCGACGGCAGTGTACTCGCCCTCGTCTGCCAGCGTGCAGTCTTTGATGGTGAGCGTATGCTTGTCTCTGTCCATTTTGTAGATGAGGCGTTTGCTGAAGGTGATCTCCTCACCGGCCTTCAACCACCTAAGGGTGGCGTTGGGCCTGTTGACCTTGCAAGAGAAGCTGATGGTCTTCTTCTCCTGAGTGTCGATGTCTTCCAGAGGAATGACAATCCTCAGACTCTCCTCTGAACAACACAGACATCAGACTCTGTCAGCGAACATCGTCTGGCAGCGATGGGAAGACTTGAAGAACCACACCTACCTTTGACCGTGAGGCTGCAGGAGCTCTTGGCCTGCTCTCCTCTATGATTGGTCAGGTTGATGCTGTAGTCAGCTACGTCTTCCTTCTGGGCATCGGAGATCCTCAGAGAGAAGACGCTGTCCCTCTGGACCATGACGTACTTGCTGCTCTCGAACACTGTGTCACCGTTCTTCAGCCACTTGGCCTTGGCACCATCACTGTTCACTTCACAGTTGAGGACGACCTCTTGACCTTCCTTGGCCTCTGTATCCTTCAGCGGTGTGATGATCCTCAGTTTCTCTGGACAATCACATCACACAGTCAAACAAACACTGAGGTCGTCACCCACTTCAGACACAAGAAGAAGACCTGGATCCAGCCCACAAACATTACAGCTCTTTGTTGTCAGGATCAGAGTCGTTACTACCAGATGTTTCAAAGGTCTTCCAGCAGATGGTTGGTCTTACCCAGCACAGTGAGGTCAGCGCTGGCTCTGGTTGGACCAATCAGCACCGTGTATCCACCCTCGTCTTTGACCTCGCAGTTCTTGATGACCAGCATCCGTCTCTTTCCGTCGCAGATCATCTGGTACTTATCTCCTTCCTCCAACTCCCTGTCGTCTTTCCTCCATTGGACCTCGAAGGTTTCCTTGGAGACGGAGCAGGTGAACTCGGCCTTCTCACCTTCCACCACCTCCTGGCTGCAAGGTCTGGAGATGAACTCTGCCGCTAGTTCTGAGCAGTGACAGAGAAGATCACTTCAGACGGACTCTGTGGTTCAACCCCCAGACGCCCACTGTATTGATGCGCTGGTGCTAGCATACTTTGGAGTACCGTAATTACACAATTATTTGTAGAAAATGTCAGATTTCACTGCCATTACGGTAATGACTCAGCTTCTGGGCAAATGTGATTACTGTAATGATAGCATGACTGATGTTTTCTCCTTCTGGCTCCTTCACTCCAGGTAGAGGAACCGAGTGACACTTCTCAGCTTTCAGGAACAGTTTGTTTTCTGAACACCAATAGTTACATAATTACGGTACTCCAAAGTATGCTAGCGCCAATATAGCGCTGGCGTTACTGTCAGTGTTAAAGGGTTAATACATAAACTGAAAATGATTCTTACATCAAGAATCAAACCTGCTGCTACCTAAATGTTTGTCACATGAAGTGAGCAGGGGCTATGACCCTTGAACCCTTCATACCGTTGATCTTCAGGTTCCCAGACGTTCTGTTGGTGGGACTCAGCCTGCAGCTGTACTCTCCAGCATCGTCCATCTTTAGGTCCTGGATGAGGAGGATCCTCCTCCTCCCATCGGTGATCTGCTCATAGCGGCCACCCTCCGGCAGCTCCTGCTCTCCTTTGTACCAGATGACGTCTGCACCGGGTTTGGACACCTCACAGATCAGCTTCACACTGTCCGTCTCCGTTCCCTCCACGTTGGACAGGTTCTTGGAGAACCTCGCCTCTTCCTCTGGAACGGAAGAAGGTCCACAGCCATGGACCACGGTCAGATTGAACCACATTCGAAGACGGAGGAGACTGTTGACAGTTGCGCACTGCGCAATGCGCCGCGTAAAGGTGTCTCTCTCTCTCATACACACATGCGCGCGCACACACAGACAGTCAGACAGACGCATACACACTCACACACACACACTATAATGTGCTGATATCCTCCATAGAAGTCCATATATAAAAACCAGAACTAAGCTTTCTATGCACGGGCCTCTGTAAAGGGTAAATGACGTCACATGGGTGTCAGCAGTAAAAATCACAAATTTGACTTCTACCCGATGTTGGGAAAAGCACCAACATTTGAGAATGCATGATTATATAGTGTCATGATGCATCACTTATGAAACTGGCATTTAAAGAGTTAAATCCTGGAATTTTTTAAAACATTTAATAGTTTTGATCAGGACTGAAGTTGATTGACAGATTTATGCAAAAAAAGTTGAAAAAAATATTGATCTGATATATTTTTACAGCTGTTCTTTTGTACTGGCTTTTTTCAGCCATAACACGTACGCGTAGTGTTTTCTAACAATGCACAAGGGTTAAATTAGTGTAACATTAGCATATTTGTAAATAGTAATCTTGCCTGAACTTTCTAATCATGTTGAGAGGAGCCTGCACAATGTTCCGTTTGTACTTGTATTAATGTCTAGAACAGCACACTAAACTAATCAAAGTTAATTGATGACAGATGGTTTGAAGTTAGTCTCAGCTGGAGGTGACTGGCTCTCACCGACGACGGTGAGCATGCCGGAGGTCTTGGAGGTCTTTGCGTCACATTCATATTCGGCCTCGTCGTCAAACACTGACTTGTGGACGATGAGGACGTGCTGGCGACCATGAGCAATGATTTCATACTTCTTTCCCTTTCGGATTTCACTTCCGTCCTTCAGCCAGCGGACCTGCAGGACGGATAGATGGGATGAGGACGAGGACCACCATCAGCTCCTGCTGCGGTGGAGGTCACTCACCTTGATGTCCTCTCTGGACACTTCACACTCAAACCTGGCAGATTCCTTCTCACGGACCTCAACGTCATGCAGCGGCTTGGAGAACTCGACATGTGGAGCTGCACGCGCACACGCACACACACACGCACACACACACACACACACACAGGTTCCATGACACCAAGATCTTCTTCTTCTTCTGTCTCATTCAGTTCTTGGACAGTTCTGATGAGATTCTCTTACGTTCTACAGTGAGGAAACAGGATGTTTTAAAGTCCTTGGCGTCACAGGTGTAAGTCCGGGAGTCATCCAGGGTGCAGTCGTGGATGAGCAGCGCCCTCTTGCGGCCATCGACGACCATCTCGTACTTCTTGGTCTTGCGGACCTCCTGTCCATCTCGGAGCCATTGGACCACTGCGTTTTCTCTGGAGACTTCACACTCCAGCGTGGCGGTCGTTTCCTCCTCCACCGTTTGGTCCTCCAGAGGCTTGGGGAACTCCACCGCCGGTTCTGATTGGACATGGACACAGACAAAGACATGGTTCAGAACCGTACACGGATCTGGGACAACGACAGCAGAAAATCCACTAGTAACATACGCTCAGATGCCTGGTACCTGGAGCTGACTGGGCTGGGTCAGAGCCACGTGCTCCGAACTCTTACCTCTGACCACCAGGTTGGCTTCAGTCTGGAAGTCCTTGGCGGTGAGTCGGACCTGTCCAGCCTCGTTGAGACGCACGTCACGAAGCGTAACACTGTGAACTTTGCCCTCTGCCTTGAGCACCACCTGCAGGTGGAAGAGAGGGTTTAACCTGCCCTGAAATTTGTCTCTCAGGAGGACATGTGACTGCTTCAGTCCAACGGTTCTCCAGTTCCACCATGTGTTCAGAAAAAGTGACACAGAAACGTAAGTACAAAATATACTGGATTCAACATCCCTGAATGATGCCTGTCAGGAAATTCTATCAATCATCTCTTCATTCTCTCCCTCAAACATTTAACACAACATCCTTGTCCAAGCAGGAACTCTGAACATTCTGAAGGGATCGCCAGGATCTCATCAGCCCAGTCCATGATGGCTGCTCACATCCACCCAGTACATTCACACATCACGTTCATGTCAGTGTGACTGTGAACAAGTGAACGACTCAGCATGAACTAGAAATGGAGGAGGAAAGGATCGAAAGTTTGTCCACGGTCAGTTTCTAGATGTGTCTGTTCTTTCGACCAGGGGTCACCAACCTGTTTGAAAGTGCGAGCTACTACAATAGTACTGAGTTATCCAAAGAGCAAGAGTTTGACACGCACTTCTGAAAATAACAAAATTGTTATGGTTTAACTTGAATTAGAATTATGAAGCATCATCAACAGTGATGAATAATGTAGACATAGTAATCGCGTGCCCGCGGCCACTGCATCGGTGACTCCTGCTATAGACTTTTCTGAGTCGGATCTATACGTCCATCGTTGTCTTCGGCTCTGAGTCGAGTCTGAGGCGTCACGTGATCACACCGACAGAATGTAGAATATGTACACGAGAAAGATCGGAGACTGGAATCACCTGTCACCAGTGGCAGAAGAACGAAGGTAGAACACAAGAACATCACGCTGTGATTTCAGTCAAATGTGAATCAGATGATGTTCTCTCGTGTCCCAATCAATCAGCTGATCCCAACAGCTGAAACCAACAGCTGCTCCGCTCCTTCACACCTCCTGACCTCTGACCCGGGACACTTCTTTTACAGCAGCAGAGTGTGACACCGTCACAGCTAAAGGCACAGTATACGGTTTTACACTGTTTGATCGTAGACGTGTCATTACACCACATCTGACTTGATACTGTTATTAGATCGTGTTCTACTGTTTTTTTTATTGTTATTACATCATATCCTGCCTTATCATACAGTTGTTATATGACATTAAAACTGTTTTACTACTGTTGTTACATCATATTCTACTGCTTTCTATTGTTATTTCCTCTTGTTCCACCACATTCAACTGTCAAAGTGTTTTCAAACACAATTTATTGTTTTACGAGCGACTTATAAAACAACTCTTCAACTTGTTTCCACCTGATTTGCCCCTTTGGAAACACACACACACACACACACACACGTTCCGAGCCGTGAATGTGAATGAACCTTAGTGTGTTTCAGAAGTATTCCAGCAGCTCCTGTTGCCACCGGCCACTGTTATAAATAACCGTAGAAACGCTGGCACAGCAGAAAGCGTCTCCTCAGCATGTCTCCACCAGGACCTTATATGAAGACCACCTGCTGCACAGCTAAACGTGCTTCTGGACTAGAAGCGGAGCATCACAAACACTCATCGGGTCAGAACTTACTCTGTCGCTGGGCTCCAGCTTGGACCCCCCCAGGAACCACTCCACGACGATGCCTTCGTAAGACAGCTCACACTGGAAGGTGGCAGTCTCCCCGGCGGTGACGGTGACATCCTGCAGAGGCCTTGTCAGGCCAATCACTCGGGCTTTGGAGTGAGCAGACGACATGGTGAGTCCCACCCCAAAACGTGTCAAACACCCAAACACGTCTCAGAACGCCGGGCTAATCCTCAGTAGTCATGGGATGAGCTGTTGGCGCCCTGGAGCCCTGTCGGAGCTCTGAGGACAACTGACGGCGGACGCCCTGGGACCAGCGCTGGGGGCCAGCTCATTAGCATATGCCCCCCCCCCCAATCACTGCAAACCTGCTCTGGAAAAGGAATGTAGCGTCTAAAATAACCGAGGAGGCCGATTGGCTGAGAGCCAGGGGGAGGGGGGGGGTGGAGGTCAGTCTGCTGCTGTCAATCAGATGCCTGCAGTTTCCCAGGAAAAGGAGAAAACCCCTATTAAGGGAACCCCCCAACCCTAACCCCCTGCTGATGTCACGGCCCAAAGACGTAACGACAGAGGTTTTGATCCAGAACCAGAGTCCGAGGATTAACGGCACGCACCAACTATTTATGACAAACTGCTCAGCGTTCCACAGCTGGGTCACATGATGTTCTCTCAGCTCAGCCGGAATGTTCTAGTGGGTGAGAGTGCTGGACGTCGGTCCACATGGGCCCTAGTGGGTCCATAGTCATGTTGCTGTTGTTACGGTGATCCCATCGGTAATGACAGCAACTTTCAGGAACCGATGTACGTTTTCTGACAGCATATACGGTATATAGTGGTGTACTATACTGGTGTACTCGTACCATACGTGTGCTCGCGTGTGTGGGTGTTACTAGTTCAGAACCTGTTGGCTTCCTGACGGTTTCTTTGCGGTCCAACACATGGACACTATGTGTTCCTTTTACCTTTGACCCTGAGCTGGGCGGATGACTTGGCGTTGGCTGCAGCGAAGTCCACGTCACCGGCCATGTCCATCCTGCAGCTGAAGAGGATCAACATGTGTTTCCGTCCTTCTTCTTTGATCTCCACATCCTGACAACCACAGCAAAACATGACTCAGCATCGTCAGTTGACCTCTGACCTCTGTCCTCAGTAATTAATACCAGTATTAATTACTAGTGCTGATTATTACTAGTATTATTTGTACTCAGACAACGGGTCTGTCCCGTCGGTCTGGTCTAAGACATGGTCTTACAGCAGAGGGGTGGAGGGTCTCTCCTTTCAGTCTCCAGACACCGTGCAGGTCATCCTCGGAGATCTCCGTCTCAAACTTGGCCGTCTCTGTCTCTGTGACCTCCACGCTGTATAGAGGACGAACCACTCTGATGTCGCGCTCTGAAGGTGAGGACAGACCGGAGGACAATCAGAGGACAAAGAACAGACCGGAGGACAATCAGAGGACAGAGGACAATTAAATGACAGTGGACAATCAGTGTGTCCCTGATGGTGTCAGCCCTCAGGCGAGTCACATCTCATTTAACACTGAACAATGGACACATGAACATTCATGTTCAAATCGACAAATGAAACATGTTCATGGAGGGTGGACGTCTGGTAGGAAGACACAGGATTCATCCAATCATGTGTCTGGACCGTCCTCCAGTCTTTGACACGACAAACACGGACAGATACACACACACGGACACACACAAGTGCTACGGCAGTGGGTTGGGCCTGGTTCTGATCCGATTCTGATTCCGAGTAGGATCTCAGCACGTTTTACCTTCGATGTTCAGCTCGGCACTGGTTTTGTCGCTGCCACAGTCGCAGCTGTAAACTCCCATGCTGACCTTCTCAGCCTTCTTGAGGACCAGACGGCGCTTGCGACCGTCCGATTGGAGCAGAACGTTCTTGGATGGAAAGATTTTGGTTCCGTCTTTGGACCAGTAGACGTCGGCGGCAGATCTGCTGAGTTCACAGCAGAGAACCACCTCGTCCTTCTCAATGGCCGTGAAGTTCTGTAGCTTGACTGTGAAGTAAAGGTCGCCCTCTGCAGGAAGATGTGACAACAGCATTACAGCAGGTCACATCTGCCGGAAGGTTCTCCTAGGTAACAATCAGTCTGGTCTGAAAACCAACGGGCCACACGGTTCCACGCCACCGTTTTGCCGTTATCTGGAGGTATAATGGTCTGAGAGGTTCTCTAAGCTCTGACAACGTCTCCTGATTCAGAGAAAACTAACCGATGACGGTGAGCATGGCCTCAGAGGTCTTATCCATGGCCTCCACCTTGATCATTGAGGTGTCATCAATGGTGACCTCCTTGAAGGCCAGTGTGTGGACTCTACCGTCCTCCGACATGTGGACCATCTTGCTGGGATGCAGACGAACGTCATTTTTATACCAGACCACCGGGATCTTCTCATGAGAGAGTTCAACGCTGAACTCAGCGGTTTCACGCTCTTTCACCGTCACATCTTTGATTGGTTTGATGAACTCCAGATGGATACCTGACAGACAGAGACAGAACATCTGGATGTTTGGGCTCTGGTGTGGTTTCTCCACCAGCTGATGAAGGTTTGTCCAAAGCCTCTAACCGGTTCCAGCCACTTCCAGTTTCAGGGGCTGTGAATCTACGCTTGTCTTCAGAGCGACTTGAAATGTGTGTTTTGTAAGGGGGGTGTGGATCTGAGGGCTGAACTGAACTCAACCTGATGAGTTCACCCAATCATTAATTCGCCCCAGGTTTATCACCTGGTGTTCGGATAGACTCAGTTCCGTTTTCAGTGAGTCGTTCATGTCGATCAACTTGTTTGTAGGGAATGAATGAATGAATGAGAAATCTGAAATCTGACTGAATCTTTTCAGTCAGTGATTCAGTACAGTTCATTCACCCAAAAGATTTGTTCTTTCAAACAAATCGTTTGCAAAGGGAACACTGAAGATAAACCCCTCCCGCCCACACACAGTCCTTCAGAAGAAGCCTTTTCCCCTCCAGTGTCTCCTGTGAGTGAAGAGCACAGAGCTCCAGAGCAACATGAGACACTGTTTTGACTGGAGGGGGCAGAGGACCGTATCTCTAGCAGATCTGTGTTAAGTGGGTTACCTGAGATCAACTGGACCAGCAGAACATTACTGAGGTTCTAGTCACTCATCAGAACCCAACACTGCTGACAGCTTTGGACAAACTCACCGCCGACAGGAGAAGGAGCACTGAGCACCAGACAGACACCAGCGTGGTGGCTTCTGTCCTCGTACCTTTGATGATCAGCCTTCCAGACGTTCTCTTATCTTCAGCCTCAAACATGTATTTGGCTTCATCCTCATATTGGGCAGATTTCAAAACGAGAACATGTCTCTTTCCTTTCTGCTGGAGCTCAAACTTCTCATCATTTGACAGCTCCTGAGATCCCTTCAGCCAACGGAAGCTTCTGGGCTCTCTAGAAATCTCCAGCTCAAACTTTGCCTCGTCTTTCTCATACACATGCACGTCAGCCAGTGGAGTGATGAAGGACACGGGGTGCTCTGTAGGTTCAGATAGAGGCAGTGGACATCAGGCAGATGGACGGCTGAAGAACCATGAACAGCCAGAGACGCAGACTCTTCACAAAGCTGCATGAACGGACACGTAAGTGCAGCGCTGGCGTTCAAAGTGTCCATTCAGAGAACACACGTCGCATCACGTCAGCATGCAGCTCCGGAAGAGTCCAGCATGAAGCCAAACAATGAAGATCCATAAGCATCAGATGGCACCACTTTAGGAAAGAAGCCATGGAGGTGAAAGCTCACCCTTCACTTTGAGGTTAGCAGAACACTTGGCGTTGATGGCAGTGAACGCTACCTCGCCTGTCTGAGGCACTTTGCAGTTGTAAAACACCAGAGTGTGTTTGGCTCCGTCTTCCACCATCTCAACATCCTGCAGACGGCCAACAAACTTCAGCACTTTAGCAGAAACATCACGACAGAAAACCAGTAGGTTCGATTCACTTTCATTCACTGGAATAAGATTTCAGCGCATGTGAAACGCAGGAAGTGAAAGTGAACCAGAGACGTACAGCAGATGGACGGAGGATTTCTCCGTTCAGCCTCCACTGGCCATGGACGTCGTCGTCACTGAGCTCAACCTCGAATCGAGCCGTCTCGCCGTCAAACACCTCAGCGCCATACACTGGTCGAACCACCTTGATGTGGCGAGCTGACAGTCGAGAGAGGAACAAGATGCCAGGGTGTTCACAGACACACAAGTACAGGGCGACTGACACACACAAACATCACTATGTGAATTAGGTGTTGAAAACAAACAGAGAACATCTGTTCATAAGCTGGATGTCTGTGATGTCTGTGTTGATAATCAGGAGGCCTTTAACAAATCCGATTCCCTGAACACACCGGCAGCTGTGCAGCTGTCAGCACGCCCCCTGGTGGCTACATGGAGTTATCGGCGAGAATCTCTGACAGGTTGACACCAAAGGACCGTAAGTGAATGTCCATGGGTTTATGATGTTAAATGAATGTTTACAAGGTGTTAAACCATGTTAAATCAGTTCCCCAGGAGCCAATGTTCTCGACATGACCCTGGAGGACAAGAGCAGGTCTTGATTCTTCAGAGAGCTCTAGGTCTCTGTGAGCACCATGACAACTCTCTGAAGAATCGTCCCAGCAACAAAAGTGATGGACCAAACCATGAAATACAACAGAACAGGTCCAGGATGAGGGCCTCTCGGAGAAACTCAGAAATCACACAGAAACACTCGTAGTGCTTATTGCCGTCACATGGTCTTTAGGGGGGTTCCACTGTAACATCTTCAACTGTTATCGTGGAATGGCGTGATATGGTGTGTGGATGTTGGGGGGAGAGGCCACAGAAGGTAAGAGTGAGAAGCTGCAGAGCGTTGCCTCAGTAGATCTGCATGTTTACCTTCAATGTAAACTGTTGCCGTAGTCTTATCCGTCCCACAGTCGCACACATACTGGCCTTTGTCGGCATCTGTGACCTTCTTGAGGATGAGTGTTCTGCGTTTGCCCTCAGCCTTGATGGTCACCAGCTTGGAGGCTCTCACCTCAGCCTCGCTGTGGTACCACATGACATCCACATCTTTGCTGAGCTCACAATCTAGAACCACCTTGTCTTTCTCCACTGCAGTATAGTCCTGCAGCTTCACGGTGAAGTATGGATCTCCCTCTGGAACGGGGAAACTCTGAGTAACTTTTCCGATGCACAACACATACAGTACGTACTGTCGTCAACAAACTCATGAAAAACACAACAGGACAAACAATGTACAACATGGAAAAACACACAAATACACAACAAGATCCATCTGTGGACCTGGACAGACACCAATATGGACAGAACGGATGACGACAGGTGAGTCTTCTCAGCGTTACCTATGACATTAAGGTTGGCCCAGGACGGAATGCCTTTAGCTTCAGCTTTGATTTGGCAAATATCATCGAGAGTCACCTCCTTTATTTCTAGCACATGTCTCTTTCCATCCATGAGCGTCACCACCGTCCTGCTCGGGTGGATTTTGAGGTCGTTCTTGTACCAGGTGATGGGGACGTTCTCGTGAGAGAGCTCCAGCTCAAACCAAGCTGTTTGTCCTTCCTTCACAGTTTGGTCCTTTAGCGGTAAGATGAACTTCAGTCTGATACCTACAGATGTGTTAGTAGGACACATTCCTGTGGGTCAGTGACCAGCTCAGTGAATGGACTCGTCTCAACACAGGTCCTGGTCCTTGGTCCGTGGCCCTCCAGAACTTACCCTCCACCTGGAGTCTCGCTGTTGAGGTTTTACCCAAAACCTCGATTGTATATTCATCCTCATCATCGAACTCACAGGAATTAATGATCAGCATGTGCTTCTTCCTGTCATTGATGACGTCATACTTCTGGTCTGGGGTGATGATGTCAGCCCCTCTGTACCACATGACCTTTGAAACGTCCTTGGTGATGGTGCACTCAAACTTAGCCTGCTTCTTTTCAGGCACAGAGACGTCCTTCAGTGGGACAATAAAGTCCATTTGGATTTCTGGGTTGAAAGATGACAGGTAGAGGACATCAACACAACACAAACACACAATGACAGCAGCCAGCTCGCCACGCAGACACACTTTGCGGTGCCTCTCCCAGCCACTCGGATTGGACCTCAATGGCTGGGAGAGATGAGGACCTGAGGCTAGTCCTCGCTGTATGACTCTCCACAGAGAAATGCTCCAGAGAAGCCAGCTGAGATCATTTCAGAGACCTGGGAGCCTGGAGCACAGTGGATCCAGGTCCTCCATGAACGTGGACCTTTTTCAACAAAAATGCACTTGACACAGGAAAGACCGCAGACTTCTCCTTTGTTTTCTTTGGGCCATTCTTCTGTCTCCTCACCTTGGTGGTTGGTTTGGTTGGTGACTGCTGCTATTGGACCACTAACTCTGAGTGAACTCTGCTTCACTGAAATGAGCATAATTCAGGTGGAAGTGTGTGAATGAACCGGCCACTGTAGGTTCAACTAACAGATGCAGACAGTGAAACTGCGGAGGAATATTGGTGCCAGTTCTCCCATATGGAGATAGACAGACAGGACAAATACACAAAACCACAAAACGAGAAACAGGGATCACGTCAGCTTCAGAACTGATGGATCCTACAGGGGATTTTGTCTCCTCGTGCTGTGTGAAGTCTCAAACAACAACATATTGTTCACTGACCACATCAGACAAGGATCGAAGGTCCTTGCGCAGATGCAATGCTGGATTTTCTGCAAATGGACTTTCCAGCTTTAGAAGATGGTGCCTTTAGGAAGCCTTTAGGTGGCAGCTGGCATCCGTTACCTTTAACATTGAGCATGGCGGTGGTGCTCGCATTCAGAGCTTGGTAGGAAACTTCTCCGGCCTGGTCCAGTTGACAGTTCTTCAAGGTGAGCCTACGAATGCCACCCTCCATCTGGATGTCACATGTCTGTGGAAGGAACACGGCAAGTTTGCACATCGTATTACACACCCAAATACTAACGCATCCATGATAAGAGAGTCCTCTGCAGTCTTACTGGGGATCTGGTCAGAACCTGTCCTTGAAGCGTCCATTCCCCAGGTACATCATCCTCAGAGATCTCGGTCTCAAACATAGCCTCTTCCTTCTCGACCACCTCGACGCTGGCCAGCGGCTTCAGGATGTCAGCCTCACGCTCTGAAACATGGTTGTATGAGGGAATAAATGTCTACTCTTTGAACAAATGCAGGGGAAGCAGTTGAAAATGGACTACTTTTCAGAGACACAAACCTCCAAGAGTAAGCTTGGCAGTGTAGACATGTCCTTCCACCTCCAGAGCATATTCTGCTACATCGTCAGGTTGGCAGTTTTTGATGGTGAGCGTCAGCTCCTTCCCATCCTTCTTGATGTCAACTTTATCAGAAGGAGTGATCTCATTCTCTCCTTTGACCCACTTCCAGTTGGGAGTGTCCTTGAAGAGTTCACATTTAAACGTTGCGGCAGCTTTCGGTTTCACATGCTGGTCCTTCAGTGGTTTCACAATCCAGTCTTTAATGATTTCTGTGGGAGATCAGCACAACTCAGAAACCACCAACATAGAACAGAAGCACTGGAAATATAATAGTAGATGGTCATTAGTATTTTCCACAATGGTATCCCTGGTGCTACATTGGCGACAGCATACTTTGGAGTACTGTAATTACATGACTATTTGCATTGAGAGTCATTTGGTTCCTCTACCTGGTGTGAAGCAGCTAGGAGGAGAAGAAAATGTAGACCGGTTCCTGAACGCTGAGAAGTTGCACTTCACAGCCAAGTTGCTGTCATTACGGTAATGATTTGCTGGCAACAGAGCGAGTGGGAGTACTTAATGACAGCAACATGGCTGCTCTCTATGTTCAGGGACTGATGGATGTTTTCTCCTTCTCCGAGGTCTTTCTTCACACCAGGTAGAGGATTCGACACTTCTCAGCTTTCAGGAACCGTTCAACATTTTCTGATGTGCAAAGAGTCGTCGTGTAATTACGGTACTCCAAAGCATTGGTGTGAAGGGGTTAAGAACATGTCAGAAGATAGAATTTTATGTGATTGCGCAGTTGTTTATTCAGTGCAGAAACAAAACCTGATGCCACATATATGAACGTGTGTTTATCAGTGTGTTGTCCTTTTTCTTCTTACCAATCACTTTGGCATTCGTCGTGGTCTTCACGTCTTCCTGGCCGGACACTTCACACGAGTAGACACCAGCGTCCCCCTCAGTGGAGTTCTGGATGGTCACGGCGTGCTGCATCCCGATGATGTTGATCTGAACTTTGCCAGCTTTTTTCTTGAGGACCTCACCGTTCCTCTTCCAAACTACGTCTCTCTCTTTGTTCAGCTCACAGGTCATGTAGAGAGGCTGACCCTTTAGAGCAGACGTTTCCTCCTCCAGCTCCTTGGTCCACTTCACAGGGAGCTCTGAAGGGGACAACATGATGCCAGATGGTCACATCAGACCATGCTAGTGTTCAGGACTCCAGAAACTAGACAGCGTCTTTCTGCACCTGCTACATACCTTCAACAATGAGCTTGGCTGTACATGATATTTCCTTGCCAGCATTCTTGGCCACACACGTGTATTCACCAGTGTCTGACAGTTGCACATCAATAATGTGTAACTTGCGATCTTTGCCATCAGAGATGAACTTGTGCTTGGGGCTCTCACGCAGATTGCTGCCATCTTTCATCCATGAAGTGATGGCAGTGGATGGAGACACCTCACACTCAAACACGGCAGAGGAGCCAATGGACTCAGCCTCCTTCAGAACGATATCCTGAAGCTTCTTGATGAACTTCAGAGGGACAGCTTTGAGTTTGAACCCTCCGAAGGGATCCTCTGGGGGTGTTGGACCTTTTCCACCAGGTTTCAGACCTCGACCTCTTCCTTCTCCAGGAGACGGGGTCTCTTTAGCTGTAACAGAAATCAAACATTTTACAGTGGACCTTCCAGAGGGTCTGTGGTTGTTCATCTAAAAAGAATCAAGAACAAGAACTTACGTTTAAGACCTCGACCTCTGCCTCTTCCTGCTTCTTCTGCTGGCTGCCCCGCTGGTTGTAAACAGTTCAAAATCATTTGTAATTTTTTTTGTTAATGGTGTGAGAAGAATCTAATGGATGTTTTTGAGGAGAACATGGCGAAAGTGATGGTGAGAGCAGAACAACCAGAACAGATGGAACATGTGGCTGCTGAATGGATGGTGCAGAAGAAGGAAATGAAAGTGAGGCAGGTCGAATACATGAGGAGGTCAGAGAAGAAATGTCAGACAGCGATGACTCGATGGTCACACAAATGACACAAAGCGATGTTCATGACCAGACGAGATGACACAGAATGAAGATGAACAAAAGAAGAAATGCTGCAGATGATCTAACATGTAAGACGATGATGAAGAACGTTTAGATGGAGACATGGTGGTGGCGTGAGCTGAATTAGGGACGGTGGCTCCCAGCTGTGATCCAATGAGTTGGTGGCCACCAACTCACCTCTTCTGGTCACCCCTGGCACCTCCAGAGCCTTGTCCTGTACTTCCCCCTCCCAGTCATCTGAGCCGTAACTGTCCCGTGGAACCAGCTCCCAGCCCCAGGCCTCCTCCTCCTGCCCAGCCTCCTCCTCAGCCTCAAACTCCTCCTCAAACACTTCCTCCTCAGGCTGAGTGGAGACTTTTCTCATCTCCACTGCCCTGGGAGAAACCTCTTTGACCAGCGGAACCTTATCTCCCACCTTCTCCTCCACTGAAGGTTTCTTAAGGATCTTCAGAGTGACAGCTTCAACCGAGTCATTTGGTGAAACTGTTTTTGGAGTTCTCCTGAGTTTCTTCTCAATGGGAAATGCCTCTGCTTCTTTAGGCTTCTCCTTCTTTGGTGATGGCGTCTTTTTCAGCTCAACCTTCTTGAGCTGCTCCACAGGCTTCAAAGTCACCTCCTCCTTGTCTTCTTTTGCCTTTGGTGTGACCCCCTTCTTCAGCTCCACAGGAATGGGCTCCGCAGGAACCTTCTCAGGCTTCTTGACAGAAACAGGAACATGAGACATCGTCTTGTCCACTGGAGGAGGCTCGGCCTCTTTTGCTGGCCTCTTCTCAGGAGCTTCTGAGATTTCTGGCTTCCTTTGTTCTGCCTCTTTTTCTTTCAGCCTTTCATCTGGACCTGTGGGAGCACACTGCAGGCCATCAGCTGACTTCCTCTCTTTGTCTTCAGGAGGTTTCTTGTCAGGCTCCACAGCCTCTTTCTGAGGCTTCGACATCGACTTCAACTTGACACTCTCCACCTCTGGCTCTTGCATTGGGATCCTCTTCACCTTGACAGGTGTGCTGCTGCGTTCGGTCTCTTTCTCAGGTGTTTTCTTCTTATCTACTGGTTTTAGCACTTTGGCTGATGGCTCCTTCACATCTGCTGGAGCTTTCTCAGGTTTCTTGGTTGGTTCTTTGGCCTCCGCCTCTCTGGGGACCCCGTCTCCTTTCTGGAAAGCCAAAGTTGCCTTGTCGGGTTTGTCCTTTGTGTCTTTCTGCAGCTTCTCAGCTGTTTCAGAAGGCTTCTGAAATGGTTTGAGTTTGACAACTTCTGGTTCTTCTTCATCTGAAGGCAGTTTTTTGACTTTCTTCAGGAGAGCGCCAGGAGACACAGCTTCCTCGTCCTTTGGAGCCTTGGGAGTCTTTTTCAGAGTAATCTTGTCTTCTGGTTTCTCATGTTTTGGACTTGGTTCATGGCGGGCCCATGAATCTTTGGAGGTCTCTGTCAGTTCCTGCTCTTTGGGCTTTTTGATATCAGACTTCTTCACCCCATTGTCTTTGTCTTGAAATTTCTTGTCCTCTTCAAGTTGGCTGGTGACCACTGACACTTCAACAACCTCTTCTTTGTGGACCATCTGCTCAATATCAATGACTGTGGTTCTGTTGACCTTCTGAGGTTTGTCCTCCTCTGCCTTTTTAGTTGGAGCTGATGGAATCTTCTTCAGCTTGACAGTTTCCTGCTCCTCCTCCAGGTCCTTCTTGACTGGGGTTTTCCTTAAGGTGGGTATCTCAAACGTACCAGCCTCATCCGGCTGAATTTGACCTTTTTTTCGCAAAGCAATTTCTGAAGCAGCAAAGGTTTGACGTTACTTCATGTTGTATCAAACCGACGACACACATAGACACACACCAACATAGTGGACTCACAAAAATAGCAACATGCAGATACAGACAGGGAGAAAGATGACATCCACAGAACAAACACTGTTTGTCCAACAACTGGACAAACAGTGTGAGGTGATTCCTGGAACAGACCGCCTGAAGTCTTGTCCTGACCTTCTATGGAGACACTAGTATGTGTTCATGTCTTTGTGTGTGTAGTTATGTACTGTATGAAGAGGTGCTGATGGTCACTCCTACCTTTCTGGACTCCTCCTGGTGCTTGGACAGGTCCCTTTGATTCATCTACCAGAAAGATAAAGTTCAGAAGTCAAATTTCATCTGATGGAAAATATGTTCATGATTTGAAAAGATACTATCTGCATGTGTCTTCAAACAAAGAGCTTCTCAATGTGGCCCCATGAGTGAATTTTGCTCAAGGATTTCGTTCACAATCTGTGATCAAACCCTGAAGAGACATGATCTCATCAGGCTGTTTGTTCTATTGGGTGAAAGTTCTAGGTTTGTGAAGAGAAGGTTTGAGAACCATTGATGTGCTATTTTCAGACATAACTCCACTGGCATACGAGGAGGGTTGATGGTCATTAAGAGGTGAAATAAAAAGAAAATGAAAAAAAAAACACATCGGACAAAACTTCACCTGAGGGACACAAACCAACCGGACGAACAGAATCACCACTGGTGGTCAGGTAAGAAAAAGTCCTGAGCAAAGAGATCTACCTGTCTCAGGAGTGATCTTCTCCACTATGACTGGTTTCCTGTCTCCTGGTAACATCTGGGCTGGTTCCTCAGACTTTGCCACAGACTGACTCACTTCAGGTGACAAAGAAAACTATTGAAAGAACGAACAACGAGACTCAGCCACTGAAGAGCTGTCCCCTAAATACCTGTCCTGGCTCCAGGAGGGGTCTTCACCTCCTGTCTGTCCATATCTCGAGGGCTTTTAGAGGCGGTCGTCTGTGGTTTGTGCTCTTCAAGCACAAGTGAAACAGGAGAGTCAGAAGACACGTCTGTGATTAAAGATGCAGAAGAGTGACATTGGTTCAGAGATGTTGGATACCTTCAGGAGGCGCAGCAGTCAGTGCCTCTGTCAGTGCCTCTGTGTATTGTGACAGTGCCTCCTTCTTCATAGGAACTTCAAGATAAAATGAGATGGTCAATAAGACGGATGAGGACCGAAGCAGCAGACAGACATAGACAGACTGGAAGAGGTTAATGTTTCCTGAAGGTCCTGAAGCACACAGTGATAGAACAAACCCAGAACCGCAAACGATGTGTGGTGGTTATGAACCAGGTGACAAAAACAAAGACTGACGGTCGACGCTTCTTCACCACAAACACACTGTGCCCAAACATGATGAGTGAGGAGAAGATGGAGAACGAGGATGATGAGGTGCTCAGACCAACAAGACGTTTTCTCTCTGTACCTCTGGAGACCTCCTCAGCTCCCTGACCTTCTGGCTCCAAAAATAAACCTCTTGTTGGTCCAGCGTCCTCCTGCTGTGGGCCGGTGGCGTCCCAAGGTGTGATGTGTCTGATGTCTCCATCTGGTCTGGACACTTCTTCTCTTTGATCTGTTACTGAAGGTTCCAATGCGTCCTGACACAGACGTTCTTCCTGTGTTTCCCTAAAGAACGTGTCAACCTCCATTTGTTCTACATTTGTCTGACTGATGTTCTTGTTCGTTGGGTGTTTTGTCTGCTGTCTCACTGTCCTCCCTGCTGATGGTTGGCCGTTAACCTCTGTGACGTTCTCTGTGGTCAGGTCCAGGAGCTTCTTTAACTGAACCTCTGAAGACCTCCTGTTGGTTCTGTCCCGTTTCTCCTGATGAGTGCTGGTCTGTGAACGTGGTGCAGAGTGTGTGTGTGTGGTATCAAACCCTGGTCCTCCTTCATTCCCAGTGTTCTGTTCCACTGACATTGGGTGATTTACAGCTCCTGGAGCCTCCTGTCTCCTTGGAGATGTCATGACACGTCTATAACGGTCATCTCCTGCTGATCTCTGAGCATGATGCTGAGTGACAGACATATTCGGTTTTGTTTCAGTTTCTCTTGTCACCGTTGTCTCTAAACAACCTGTGGCATCTGTACTCTCCAGATGCTCACCAGAGCCTTGTAGGTCCTCCTGCACAGAGAGAGCTTCCTTCACACCTGTCTGCAGAGGCTGGAGGTCCTGGTCCGGTTCATCAGTTGGAAGTTGGAAGGTCTGAGCTGATTCTGTCTCCAGCATCTTCTTCTCTTCTACTTCAAATCGCTGAAGGTCAGCTGACCTCTCCAACCTGTCTGCACCTCCACATTTCTCTACAGTTTCATCTTTGCCAGCTGTGATAACTGTTTCGTGCAGCTTCTCATGAGAAACAGATTTTGTAGTTCCGGTAAGTCCTGACACGAAGTCGTCGTCCTTAGCTGCTCTGAGTTCAGGAGCTCCTGCCTTTTCTTCAGTTGGTTCTTTTTTCACAGGTGGAGCTGCACCTCTTCTGTCCCTCTGTGGTTGGACATGTGTTGGAGTATGAACCTCACAGACTTTATTATCTCTTAGCATTTGCTGAGCTCCTGTTGTCGTTGGCTTCCCAGGTTGGGTTTCTTCTGTCACTTGCTCGGTCTCCTCTTCAGATGGTTTGATGTTATTTGAGCTGATGCTCAGTGGCGCCTCCATCAGGTGCCCTCCACAGTCTGTCATCAGCTCTTCTGAAGCTATCAGACTTCTATGTTGTTCCTTCTGTTCTACAACGATTCCAGAGGCAGGTTCCACCAAGGCCTGAACACACTTCTGTGGATGATCATCCTTCTGTGGAGGGACGTCCTTCTTTGTAGGAACATCCTTCTTGTGAGGAACATCAGTCTGTGGAGGAACGTCCTTCTGTGGAGGGACATCCTTCCTTGGTGGAACATCCTTCTTTGGTGGAACATCCTTCTTTGGTGGAACGTCCTTCTGAGTAGGAACATCCTTTGTGTGAAGAACATCAGTCTGTGGAGGAACATCATTCTGTGGAGGAACGTCCTTCGTTGGTGGAACGTCCTTCGTTGGTGGAACGTCCTTCTTTGGTGGAACGTCCTTCTGAGTAGGAACATCCTTCTGTGGAGGAAAATCCTTCTGTGGAGGAACGTCCTTCGTTGGTGGAACATCCTTCTTTGGTGGAACGTCCTTCTGAGTAGGAACATCCTTCTTTGGTGGAACGTCCTTCTGAGTAGGAACATCCTTTGTGTGAAGAACATCAGTCTGTGGAGGAACATCCTTCGTTGGTGGAACATCCTTCGTTGGTGGAACGTCCTTCTTTGGTGGAACGTCCTTCTGAGTAGAAACATCCTTCTTGTGAGGAACATCCTTCTGTGGAGGGACATCCTTCTGTGGAGGAACGTCCTTCTGTGGAGGAACGTCCTTCGTTGGTGGAACATCCTTCGTTGGTGGAACATCCTTCTTTGGTGGAACGTCCTTCTGAGTAGAAACATCCTTCTTGTGAGGAACATCCTTCTGTGGAGGAAGGTCCTTCTTTGTAGGAACATCCTTCTTGTGAGGAACATCAGTCTGTGGAGGAACGTCCTTCTGTGGAGGGACATCCTTCTTTGGTGGAATGTCCTTCTGAGTAGGAACATCCTTTGTGTGAAGAACATCAGTCTGTGGGGGAACGTCCTTCTGTGGAGGAACGTCCTTCTTTGGTGGAACGCCCTTCTTTGAAAGAACATCCTTCTTGTGAGGAACATCAGTCTGTGGAAGAGCGTCCTTCTGTGGAGGAACATCCTTCTTTGGAGGAACGTCCTTCTTTGGAGGAACGTCCTTCTTTGGAGGAACGTCCTTCTTTGGAGGAACGTCCTTCTTTGGAGGAACATCCTTCTGTGGAGGAACATCCTTCTTTGGAGGAACATCCTTCTGTGGAGGAACATCCTTCTTTGGAGGAACATCCTTCTGTGGAGGAACATCCTTCTTTGGAGAAACATCCTTCTGTGGAGGAACATCCTTCTTTGGAGGAACATCCTTCTGTGGAGGAACATCCTTCTTTGGAGAAACATCCTTCTGTGGAAGACCATCCTTTTGTGGGAAAACCTCAGTCTGTGGATGAACATTCTTTGGTAGAGGAGCATCTTTCTGTGGACGAACGTCCATCTGTAGAGAAATGTCCTTCCGTGATGGAGCTTCCTTATGTGGAAGAGTGTCTCCCTCTCGAAGAATGTCTTCCCGTGGAGGAACATCCTGAGGAGGAACATCCTGAGGAGCAGCATCCGTTGACCTCATTTCAGTGGTTTTGTTCTCTGACTCAGCTTCTGGATGTTTGATTCGTGTGAGCAGAAGACTTGTCTCTCTGTCAGTTGTTACCTCAGCTGGAGAACCTGGGACTAGAACGTTCTCCAGCATCTCAGAGTTTGTTTCTTCTTCATCTCTTTCTTTTCTTTCCTTTGACTCAAAGACAAATGTTCCCTTTCCTGTCTTTTCCTTTAATGCTGTTTTATTTTGAAATCCATCAGTAATTTCATGCCTGTCCCTCGCATCATTGCTTCTCACTGCTTGTGGTTCTTTATCTCCAGGTTTTCTGTGGAACACCTCCAAGCAGGTTTGTGTATCACGTGATGCATGTTTGAAGGTTCTCTGGTCCTTCACAGCTGAACTCTGACGTGGACCTGAACCATGTGTCTCCTCCTGCTCTTCTGACGTTCTCTGACGACCGTCAGAGGAACCACATAGAGACTCACGTTCCACTTGGACCTCGTCATCCCGTTTCAATGTCTGTTTATTGGATTGTTTGTTATTTGCTTGCGTGTTCGAACCCTCAGTAACAGATTTCTGACCACAAGCTTCTTGCTCTGCATCTGACGTCTCCTCTGGAGACACCACCAGCTCTTCCCTGTCCTTCTGTCCAACACCTTTGAGAAGGTGCTGAGGTCTTCTCTCAGCAGCTTGAAGACGTTCATGGTGGAGAAGAGGAGAAAGACGAAGCACCGTGTGCCGGCGCCAAGAGATTAGAGACAACAGATGCAGCCATTACAGGAGAAAACAAACAAGGAACATGAAGAACTTGCGTTTACATCGCCAAACATCTACACGTGTCGCTGATGTACCTCCGTCCAACGGTTTTCCTTCAATCTGAACATGTGATCCATCAGACGGAACTGCAGGAACCATCTTCTTCACCACGGAGTCTTCAAAAAAGAATGAAGTTAGTTTAATTTCAGAAGAAAGACATGAGAGCACCAACGGATGAAGACCCAATGTGTCTCCAACAACGTGGCTCAACATCGTGGAAATGTGACGTTACAGTGAAACAACGACCCCTGGTGGTCACCGGGAGCAGATGGAAGGTGACGGATGAAGATGGAGTTAAGAGTTCTCTCTGTACCTCCTGAAACTTGTCCTGGAGGAAAGGTCTTCTTCTCTTCTGCTCTGGAGGGTCCTGGAGCTTTGTTTTTCAGCCTTGACTCAGTGTCGTCTCTCTGAGGAGGAACTTCCTGATTAGGTTGTCTGTGGTCAGAGATCACCTCCTCAGCCTGGACGTTCCTGTCTGCTCTCAGCTCGTTATCTGCTGGACCTATCATGACCTCTGACCCCGCTTCTTTGGTTTCACTTTTCATCTTTTGCGCCGTAACCTCCCTGTTAACTTTGACCTCCTCGCTGTCCACCAGGTGTCCGGCTGACGTCCTGTGTATCGTTTCTTCTGCTGTTGTCTCAGCCATTCTCTCTTCAACGTCTCCACCTCCAACTTCACCTTGGGCAACACGACTTCTGATTGTCTGTTTTTTGGCTCTGATTTGTTTCCTGGAGGTGTTGGTGACAGACGTCTCGCCGCTCAGCTCAGACTCTCTGTGTGACGATATGTTCCTGTCGTCTAGAGCAGGAACCTCGTCTTCAACACTCGAAGTGGCTGAGGTGTGAAGAGGTGATGAAGAGGAGGCGTCTGTGCGGCGCCAAGAGGTTTGACGGGACAGAAACAAACACTGTTAGAGGACACACACAGATCAGCTGTCCATCATCTGCTTAGACAGGCCGCACCTTTGTCTGGAGGACGGCTCGTCTGTCGAACACTGAGAGCTCCCATTTCTTTACAAGAATCCAAGATGGTGGTTAACAGAGGAGAAGAATAAAACAGTTAGATGGCTGACAATCTCCTGGAGAAGTTCTTTCATCTACAGTGTGTTTAACGTCCTGCTGAAGGCATTATGAAGATGGAAGAGTTGACGTGGAACTCAGCTGTACCTGTATGAGATGTTTCCTCTGGCTTCAGTTTCTCAAAGGGTTCCGTCACATTCTCTGGCTCTTTCACAGGTTTCTCCTGAAGACGGGTCTTATGTTTGTCCTCTGCTGGTTTGACTAGAACCTTCTCGGGTTCCTTTGTTTTTGGTGCCAGCACCCTTTCTGAGGTCTTTTCTTTCCTCTGGAGCCATTTCTCTGACTCAGACACCACCAGTGCTTTGAAGCCCCTCGGAGGGTCTTCTTCGGGTTCCTGTGTCTCCTCAGGTGCTTCAGGTTCAGGCTTTGAAGCTTTCAGAGGGTTTGACACAGAAACATGCAGAAGATGTGACGACAGTGACAGAAGCTGCTCACTGAACATTATAACTCATCAAAAGTTTCTACTACCCCCTAGAGGCTGAAGGGGTGAGTACTGACGGAGTGTGGCCAGAAGGAGGCCTGAGATGATGCACAGGAACCAAAACCTTGTGACTCATCTTCACATCACTTTTTGATGGATATGTTGAGAAGAAAACATCCATGTGTGTTGGCAATGACGTCATCACCATGATGACATCATCAAACAACAAACAGGAACGTACCTCTGTCCAGTTTTGGAGGAACACGGACGGCGGTCACAGGTTCTGGAGGTGGTTCCTCCTCAGGAGCTTTAAGGAACCGTACATCAGAAGAACATTAGTGACAAAACACAACATTCTTCAGGGATGGGCACTCTGCCGAGCAAAGGATGGGGACAGTGAACAAGAAGTCACAGACAGGAAGAGCAGCGTGACTGCACAGAGGTTAGATGGCGACTGGACAGTTAAGTGTGAAGCACTTTGGACACGTCTGATTGAGCTTCAGGTACCTTTCCTCTGTACCACAGATGCTTGCTTCGCCGCCAGCTGGACCTCAGGTGGTGCCAGAGTAGCAACCAGCTCCGTCTTTGAGGGAGCGTCTGGTTTGGACACAGTTTGTTAGTCGGACACTTCATGTCAGAGTAAAACAAAAGAACGGTCAGGTGACAGAAGAACCAGACGAACTGGAAACAACGCAGACGACGAAGAACAACCGTCATCTACGTCTGAAGAAGCAAGAGCTGCATCTGAACTGGAGATGCTGTACCTGTCCTCTGTCCCTTCAGTGGACCTTCTGGTTTCAACACCTTTGTCTCTGGGGATTTCACCTCTGGTTCAGGTTTTTGAGGAACATGAGGTTCGGGTTTGGTTCTGTCTGGTTCTGCTTCCATCTTTGCTTCTGGCTTCAAAGCTTCCTCAGGGACTTAAAGCGACATTCATTGATGTTATTTATGATCATTTATGCTGCTGCCCCCCCCCCCATACACACACACACACAAAAAGAACAAATACCTTTGTGTGCTTGTGTTGCTGGAACCTGAACACCACTGGGCTTCTTCTCAGGCTTTGCAGCTGGTTTGACCTCAGGTTCTTGTTTACACGTCAATGTGGGCTCTGGTTCAGATTTTGGTTTAGACTTGGGCTCAGGTTCTGGTTCTGTTTTGAGTTTGGGTACTTCTTTGGGTTTGGGTTTGGGTTTGGGTTTGGGCTCAGGCTCCAGTTCAGACTTAGCTGCAGGTGGCACCCTTTTGTCCCCTGCTGGTACCTTGGTCTCATCTTCAGGTGGGTGAAACAGACAGCTGACATTAGCAGGGAAGATGTGAGAATATCTGAGCATCAAGAGTCGCGCAGAAGATGATGATACTGCACTAGAAGATCAGATGGACAGGACAGCAGACGACTGAAGCAGGACCAAAGTGAGGAGCACAGATGTGGACGTGTTGTGGTGCTACCAAGGATGCACATGAACATGTCAAGATGTATGAAGAAGCAACAAGTACCTTTCTCTGGCGTCTCTGGAGGAGAAAGAGCCACCGGGGGCTTCGTCACTTCTGCTTCTTTGAAGACACATTCAGACACATTATGAACTACAATCAGAAGACAACAAGATGCTGACGACAGAGGTGAGTCAGGGTGAAGAAGGACGGTGTCATCAGTAAGGAGAAGATTCTCAGAGATGGTGGACACGTAGCTCTACCTTTGGTGGCAGGAAGCTCCTTCTCTGGAACTGAAACTGCAGGAACCTTTTCCTCTACTTGCTTTTTGTCTTGTGGGGCTTCAAGGTGAAATAAACCTGAGTCAGTTCTCATGAGTTAAAGACCAAGGTGAAGACCTGAAGGGAAACTGGTACCTGTTGCTGGACACGGCTCCTTCACACCCGCCTCAGGCTTTTCTTCAGGCTTCTTCTCAGCTTTGGGGACTTAAAAGACAGGAACCGTTAGCGCCACATGCTGATTGAACAGTAAGACACAAGAGCGCCACCACCACAGCACGTGAAAGAGACGAAATGGAAGAAATGAGAAAAGACAGGAAGGTCAAGCGCAAAGACGAGCAGACAGATGAATGTGGAGTGGCAGCTTCTCCAGTACCTTCAGCCGGGACGTCTCCTCGCATTGTCACCTCCTGAGTCTCCACTGTCTCCTCAACAGCAACTCTGGCAGCTGTTGAACGAAAGACATACACACTGAGAATCATGAACAGCCCCCCCCCACACACACGCACACACATACACGCACCACCACCACATATACACTGATGTCCACGATCACACTGAACACGACAGAACCTTCACCGGCACAGAACGTCCACTTTGAACAAAAAAAGAGGTTATGGCACACACACACACACACACACACACACATACAACGGGATACCTTCAACTGTGGACACGTGTGTGACCGTCTCCTCTGTCCAGCTCTGATACTCAGCTGAAGGATTGATGAAGGACAAAAAGACGTGAGACAAACGAACGTCACAATGAAAAACATTTGTGTTGATGGTTCAAAAAACAAGCAGCTAAAGGAAGTTCAGAAGGAACGGGAGAAGATCTCTGATGGACAGACGATGGTCAGAAGACTGGAGGTTATTGGGTGATGGACAGATGTTGGTCAGAAGACTGGAGGTCTCTGATGGACAGATGGAGGTCAGACAGCATCTGTCTTCAGAGAACATCAGAGGTCTGGTTGTCCTCAGTCAGTCTGAAGATGGAAGGTTAGGATGATGGAAAAGGCAGATTTGGGACAACGGACTGAGCCCTCAGAGCTCTGATCTGAGGTCAAAGGTCGTTGGACGTGACCGCCGTTCCTCAAAAACAATACCTCCAGCACGCGATGCTGTGCCTTCTTTTGTTCATTCTGATTTTAGAGGTTCATCTTGTTCATCTGGAGATTTTCTTCTTTGCTGGTGCAAACGTTGAATTCACTACTGCTCAGCACTCAGACCTGAGCGAAAAAGGTGCATGAGGCAGAGGTACAGAAGGTTTCATGGAACTAATCTAATGTCAACATGTCATAAAATGTATGTTTTGTCCCAGATCTGCTCAGATGGTGGAGGTGATGATGGAGGGATGAAGTTTGGACGGACAATGGACGTGCACCTTTTCTGCTCCACCGTCTCTTCATAGTGACACAAATATTCTTGTGAAAACACAGAGGTCTGATTGTCAGTGGAAGTCGTTTATTTCTATGATGGTTTATCATGTTCATTCAAGTTCAGGGTGGAAAGAAACGTCCATAACGTCAGTGTCTTCAGCCAAAAAACGCTGAACATAAACATTGTGAATTCTTGTCAAAAATAACGACAATAAAAGGTGCAATCAAAGCTCTGAACATTGAAGTGGAGATCTGAACCCGCTTTGTTATCTTCTGATCCTTCTTACCTTGAATTTCCACGGATGAAGGCACTTCAGGCCTCTGAACAGACGAGTCTGGGACATCTACAGGGACACGGGTCAAACTAAGTCTTTGACTTAAACACCATCAAGAGGCGTTACTGACAAAAACACTTAGTTACAAATAAAAGTGTGTTGGACTGAAACACATGCCAACAGACGTGACAGACAAAAACACTGAGTTAGAAATAAAAGTCGGCCTTAGTTCAGGAATCCTCTGTGTGCTAGCCTAGCTATGCTAATCCCTGCCTTCCGTTTTGTGCTAAATGTTAGCATGATGCACTGATTCGCCGTTAATTTCACCCCCAAAGTTTAAGCCCTTTGTCATGTTGCATTTAAAACAACTCAGAAACTCATCTCAAACACACTTGACAGATGTTAACGGTAGAAATCTGACCGCTGCTAACTAACCTTCACTCTGGACAACACAGACAACACAGACATGAGGAATTCCCTGAAACGTTCTTGTCCAAATACTCACCGAAGGGAACCATTGCTAATTCGATTTCTGTGAAAAGGGGAAGAGTGAACACAACATTAAGGACTGAAACAGACAGGGACAGAAGCAGAAGATGGCACCTGACTGGGAACTGTACCTTTGCCAGACAAATAAAGCTCAGCTGTGCTCTTAGCCTCTCCTCTGGGCTCCAACCTCACAATCACTGAGTACACGCCTACATGGGATTCGCAATGAAGACTTTTAACACTCAGGTCATAAAACAGTGATGAGAAAGAAGTTGAAGGCCTCTGACCACCATGGTGCTCTACACACCTTCATCTTCTGTGGTCACATTTCGGATGACCATGAAATGTCTTCGGCCCTGACTTGTGAAGTTGTACTTATGGCTTTCTTTCAGTTCCCAGGTGTCTTTGTACCATGACACAATCGCATTGTCGAAGGACACCTCGCACTCGAAGGTGGCCGACTGGCGCTCGTTGACTTCAACGTTGTGGATGCGTTTGGTGAAATGAATTTGTTCGGCTAAAACAGATAAAGATGTGAATGGGTAAATGTGTTTTGCATCACAACCGGGATGTATGAACACCTGAATGGACAGCACATCCACATAAAGGTTAGCAATGAAGACCAGAGGAGGAAGGAGGGATGAGTATTCATCAGGGGGACAGCGGATGATAGATGGTGGGTGGGAGATGGTCCAGGGTTGGAGAGGTGTGAAGACGGTTATGACAAAGGAACCCAAGACAAAAAAGAGTCAAAGTCCAAACAACGTCATTAGTCTAGTCTGAATTGGATGAGGGAACGTCCGAAGAGGTTAGTTGGAGCAAATCACCCGGCACATCTAGAAGGTGGCAGGTGGTTTCCAGGTACAAACCTTCCACCCACAGGTCGGCAGAGGACTCCAGGTGCTGGTACCTACAGGAGTATCGACCCTGGTCCTCCCTCTTCAGGTCTCTGATCTGAAGTTTCTGAACCTTCTGTTTGACCTCAGACGAGTACCGGCCCTTCATCTCTAACTGCTGGCCGTTCTTAAACCACTGCGCTTCGACATTAGGGATGGACAACTGACAAGACAGAGTGCATGAGTTTCCCTCCTTACCCGATGTGTCCTGCAGGTGCTTCTCAACCTCAGCTTCTGAAACACAAAGAAAACAGACACTGAGGAGGACCGGTCCTCATGTTCAAAGTCTGGACGCCCAGTCGAAGTAAACAGAAAACAGTTCAGCACTGACCGGTAACACCGAGCTTGGCACTGGAGATGTGAGGTCCACAAACCACTCTGTAGTTGCCCTGGTCGGACATCTGGCAGCTCCTGATGGTCAGCAGGTGGCGGTCGCCGCTAATGCTGATGAAATACTTGTCGCTGGTGTCCAGTTTCTGGGTTCCCTTGTACCAGGACAGACTGATCTCTGGGTAGTTGATTTTCACCTCACAATCGAACACAGCGTCTTTACTGGTGAACACACACTGATCTGAGATGTCCTTGACCACGGTGACCGGCTGCGGATAAGAGAAGACAATAGACGTTTTCTGCACCAGTAGCTCCTGGTCTCCAACATGGTGTGGAGTTCATCTCGACAGTGCTCTTTGTTCCCACGTGCCTTAAAGACCATGGACCATTTTCTGACCTCTGTTCGCGCCATTCTCTTCTGCAGGTCGGCCACCAGTCGAGCCATATCCTCATCCGACTCTCTGTCTCCACGTTCCACTTCCTGTCAATGACAACATCACAACTGTTCCCGACCTTCTGTTCAGACACAAAGATCTCTGGACCCGGTGCAAACACTTGCCGATCTTCCACTTTCTTCAGCCTTCTCCTTCTTCAGCAGCTCAATGGCTTGCAGCAGGCCTCGGTAGTCTGTGATGCCGTACATTCGGGCATATTTCTCGTATTCTTTGGGATCCACGTTCCTCAACAACTCTACAATGTCAATGTCCTTCTCCTCCTCAGGACTCTTCTGCTTTGATGGCGTCCTGAGGACACGATGAAGGAGACTTAAAGTCCAAGTTACCGACGCAAATGTTTCTTTGTGGTCATCACATGGAAATATTCACATCAGTCACATCAGTATTGTGTCCAGAATTCATGATTCGTTGTGACAATACAAACTCACTTCTTCAGTTTGGCTCGCAGGTCACCCTCCAGCTGGGCGGTCTCCTTCTTCTCGTCCACGTGCATGTCGGTGCTGCACTCGATCTCTCCGTGTTTGTTGGAGGCAACACACCGGTACTGACCCGAGTCGGACTTGGTTACCTCTCTGATCTCCAGTTTGGCCTCTTGGCCCTTCTGTTCGATGGAGATCCTCCCGCCATGGGTGATCTGCCTCCACTTACCCTTCATCCACTTCACACTGGGAATGGGGTCTCCGCCCACCTTGGCGATGAATGTGGCGGATGACTCTGAGGCGGAACAATTGACAATCTATCAAAGAATGATCGGTTTGAATTCACGTCAGAACTTTGACACAAATCGTCTGGCTCACTCTCAGTGACGTGAACACTTGATGGCTCCTCGATGAAAAACAGATTGTCTTGTTTCTTGCTCGGAGCAGCTGCAGGAGCTTCAGCGGGGGGCAGAGATACTTTCTCTGAAACAACAAAAACACACAATGATCCGGTTTGTAGTCTTCATCCACTCGAGAACCATCGTCATTGCAGCTCATGAATGGTTTTATTCTACAAGTCTGTAAAACTATACTTGAAGTACAAACAAACAAATACTTCCATATGTGATAGTGCTCAGTACCAATGAAAGACATTCATTATTTTCATTATTGTTATTGTTGTTATTATTGCGCCCCTGCAGTAATTTTCCCATATAATGTTGTTCATGTTCAGCTGGGCTTGTTGGTGTAGAGCAGGTAAGGGGCGGGGTACAAGTTCATCAGGAATGTGAGCATGCGCGTGCATGTTGTTCGGTGAGAGCACGCTGAAAGGAGAGCTTGTTGAGCTGTAGCAGGGTTAACTTAGCCGAGTTTGTTGTTTTGGCATGCTCACGGCTGACAGTAAGCCAATCTGTACCAGTAATAAACGGTTAACGCTTCACTCGTCCTTTTGACATGTCCTGGCAGATTCTACATCATTTTTTTTACATTTTAATTTCTGTAAAAACCAATAAAACAAATAATAAAACAAGGTTTTTTAGTTTTTGGTCGAATGGACTTTCAGCTGTGACTGAGGTGGAGAAGCTGTTGGAGCTGCAGATGTTTGGAGTTGTTACCTTTGACTGTGACCTTGGCCTTGCAGAACTCGCTGCCGACCTGGTTCGTGGCTTTGCACAGGTAGTCGCCAGCGTCGTGTCTCGATGCGGCACTGATATCAAGACATGCCGTCCCATCGGAGAAAGTGATCACGGTGCTGCCAGCTGACGTCAGCTCCTTCCTGTCCTTCATCCATTGGATCTTCAGAGGTTCAGACCCACAGAGGTGACACTGCAGACTCAGCTTCTCGCCCTCGTTCACGGTCAGAGCTTTCAGAGGGACATCAAACACCGGGGGTTTCTTGGCCTCTGCAGAGGGACACAAGAAGAAGAGGCCAACCAATGAAGGGATCAATGATCAGTAACCAATGGATACAAGTGGAACGATGTACCAGTTGTTAGCAAAGTAGTTAACAGTAGACAGCTAAAGTAAGTTGCTAATGGCAAGCAGCCAATAGTAGTTAAGTACAAGTAGTTAGCTAAAAGTCAATAAAGTAAGTAGTGGTATGAAGTAGACATCTTGGTCTTAGGTTTGTATGCAGACACGCAGACAATCTTCATCATTTCATTGGCTGACACCCACCAGACACGCCCACAGACACGTCGCATGTTGCCCGTCCAGCTTCGTTGGCGACCTGGCAGCTGTACCTGCCGCTATCGGCCACCTGACTGCTCTTGATGCACAGCACAGCCATGTTACTCTGGAAGCTGATGTCGTATTTGTCTGAGGTGAAGATCTCGGTGTCGTCTTTGAACCAGCTCACAGACATGGGTTGTGACCCTGAGACACGACCCTCGATCTTCAGCAGTTTGCCCTCTGTGTCTTCAATGTTCTCGGAGGGCTTTTTGGTGAACATTGGTGCGTTTTTACGCTCTGAAAGACAGAGAGAACAGAAACAGTGAGGGGTAAAGATTTGAGCGATCAAAGAAAGAAACGCCCAGGAACGGGCTGAGAAGAGAGGGCCGTTACGGTTACGTCACGGCTGCCTGGACCAGATACCTTTGACAGTGACTTCAGAGGAGCACGAGTCCTTCCCCATGTCATTAGACACATGGCAGAAGTATGTACCCTTGTCAGATTTATCTGCCTTCACAATGCTCAAGCGGGGCGTGTTATCCTCACAGCTGATCTTATAATTCCCTCCACTGCGAATGTCTTTATGGTCTTTGGACCATGTGACTTTATGTGGGGTGGAGCCAGTCATGTGACACTCCAGCTCAATGTGGTCACCCACTGTCACCTCCTTTGGTGACAACTTCTTGTCAAAGATGGGAGGATATCTGGGTGCTGCAGGGTCCACGAAGGAGAGAATCAGAACACAAAAAAAGAATCTTTAGGTGAAAACAGACAAACAACATTTACAAGAACGTAACCAAGACATGTTACATCTGAGACACAAATGTAAGATGCTTCATCCAAGATGGATCGAATCAACGATCAGATCGCTTTTACTCAAGAGTTACACTCCATTAGCACTGAGCAGACGTCGGCGCTGAGCAGCAGTTAGTGCTAAAAGATCGACCTGAAACCTGAAACATCAGGTACTTTGTGATTTGTTTAGCGTCAGACTCGAAGACTCGCAGCTTACAAACATGGCCACACTAGCCTCAGAGCAAACGCCACTGTGATGTCACTCACCATGGAGGCTGAGCTTTGCTCTGCAGGAGGCAGAGCCCACGCTGTTGGTGGCCACGCAGGTGAACTCCCCAGAATGCTTCATCTGGCTGCGTTCGATCTGCAGCACAGCCGTGTTGTCGTCAAACAGCATCAGGAACTCGTCTCCCTGAGTCAGAGCTTCACCGTCTTTGAGCCACGACACTTCGACAGGCGACGAGCCGGCAACTCGGCACTCGAAGCGGACTGGTTGACCCTCCGTCTGCTGCAGGCTGCTGATTTTCTTGGGGAAGGACGGTGGCGTTTTGGCATCTGTAAGCGGTCACGACATTGGATTAGTGTTACTTATGTGGGTCTGCTAAGATGTATACGTCTAGCCTAACTAGACGGCTGCATCTTTGCATGCAGAATTATCTGGAATCCCGTGCTATGATTCTGTCATGTTAATACGATTACGTAAACGTTTCTGAGAAAATCACAGAAAATGACATGCGAAAGGAATGGCATGCCAGAGGTCCAGAGCACAAAATCTAGTGTTTTCACCCTCTAGTTTGGCCGTACATTGAACTAGACACGTGCTTTAAACACTAAAATGCAGTCTCATATCTTTATGTGACCTGTGTGAAATCGGGTGGAGGAGGTTTCTCAATGTGTGTTCCATGGACCCCGACGGGGCCACTATTTACTACTGCTACAACCTATGACTCTACCACCATAAATGATGTGTTCAGGGAATCATCGCCGTGCCAACTGTTCGGCCACAGACTCACATCAAAATAGCCCGACGAGGGATTTTCTAGTGAATAATTATACCATGGTCATTGTGAGTACTCTTTTCTGCTTGGCTGACGTCTTGGCTTTTCTGCTTCTGACGTCTGCTTGGCATGCATTAAAACAGTTTAACGTACAGGTAGTCCGTGGCAACAGTAAACAATGCACAAGCACCGCAGCTGTCAGAAGTAGTAACTGCAGCTTTCAGGAACAGCGTTAAAAACGACTGGACATTTGACGAGCAAAACAAGCAAAATGGATTATTTGAACATTTCTTTCCACATGTCTGGAGAGTACAAGACTTTGGACGAGTGGGATACTGCATGTCGGTGTAAGTTCAATGGTTTTAAGACGGGACTCTGGGGTGAAGAGCTGCCCAACGTGAGTTAGGGCTTATATAACACATGAAACCGTAAATTAATGATCTCATTTTTTGTTTCTTTGGCAAATGACCATGGTATAAGAGGGTTCATCAACACGTAGTTGTGAATTATACAATTGAAGCCGTGAAGCATGAAGCCGTTGTGCCTGAAAACCATTGAGCGTACACCTACTCACTGAAGATCTCTGACTTAAGCTATTGTCTCATTATTCAACACATATAGTCACGAATAACGGAATGTGCACTGATTGATGGTGAAAATCACAGCTCCTCGTTGAGGTCACCTAGCACGTTGAGCCGGCAGGTGGAAGAGGCGGAGCCGATCTTGTTCTCTGCCTTGCAGGTATACTCCCCGATGTCGGCCTTGGTGGCCTTGCTCAGCTTCAGGCAGGCGAGGCCCTTGGTGAACTCCACCTTACAGGTGGAGCTGGAGCGGACTTTACCGTCAGCCTTGAACCAGGCCACCTTGATATCAGGTGTTCCTGCCACCTGACACTTGAGACACACGGCATCTCCTGACGTCACCTCCATTGGTTCCAGAGACTCTACAAAGTACGGCGGCTCTGTCGAGACAAATACAAAGTGACATGAGAGTGACCTTTGACCTTCATAGGGGGGCCGTGCAGGATGACACGCACAAATCAACAAAGTCAAAGCTGAGGAACGAGTCACTGGTGTGAAGCTTCTATGAATAAAAGTCTCAAACATGCTTCTACCCAAGAATGATCCGAGAACATCGGGAGATGAACTCACCCAAGATGGACACGATCGCTTCACACGTGTCCTTTCCAGCATCGTTGGACACTTGGCAGGAGTACGTTCCTCCGGCGTCTTTGTCATGGGTGCTCAGACACTCCAGGAGGCAGGAGCTTTCTGTCACTGTGATGTTGTGTTTGTAGGAGGAAAAGATCTGCTGGCCCTCTTTGTACCAGGTCACGGTGATCTTTGGTGTCCCAGAGTACGAACACTCCAATGTCAAAGGTTTACCTTTCTCAACAGACACGTCTCTCAGCTTCTTGGAGAAGACTGCCGGCTCTAAACGCAAAGACAAGAATTACAACCTGCAGTGGAGCACTGCACAGTGTCGTCACCCAGTCATTACTGTGTTGGTTCACAACCTACAGTTTCTTCCCTGTAGCACTCGTCACAGTAAATCCAGAGCCCAGTGTGGAGGAAAGTGGAGACTAACCTTTGACTGACAGGTTGACGGGGCAGCTCTCCTTTCCGGCGTCATTGATGACCTGGCAAGTGTACTCCCCAGCATGGGATCTGTCCACCTTAAAAAGCTCCAGGGTCACCTGGTTGTCATTCAGAGAGAAGTGACAGTCTGATCCAGCTTGGAGTTCCTTGGTTCCTCTGAACCACTTGACTTTGAGGGGGGAGCTGCCCTTCACCATGGCTGAGAAGGTCACGTTGGACCCTGGCATGGCGTCTATGGGCTGAGGTGGCAGCACGAAGGAGGGAGGCTCTGGGTACAGACAGGCAGCAAACAGAATCAGTATACGTTAACCTCCACCAGGATGGTTGATCCAACTTCACTGAGCTGACTGAAGTATGGAACAAGGACCAAGAGGCAAGAACCTAAAGAACAGATCCCTCGATATATGAAAAACTCCTTTATTTCCATTAGGCTCAGTGGATGTCGCCGGAAAACAAACAAAAAGTTTGACACATCACAGCTGGGTCAGGCCCATCGGCCGTCTTCAATCAATCGATTCACTCGAACCTTTGACCAGTTTGACTAAGAGCAACCGATGATCAATTAAATGTCAGACTTGGTTCGTGGATCATCTAACCTGTTGGATGATCACTGACCTTTCACAGTCAAAGAGGCAGCAGAGTCACAGGATCCTGCCTTGTTCACAGCTTTACATCTGTATTCTCCAGAGTCAGAGATGGTCAGTGTTGACACTTTCAGTGTGCAGCTGTTTTCACTGAATGAAATGTCATGTTTGGGTCCACTCTGGACCTCCTGCCCATTGTGGTACCATGAGATGGTGAAAGGAGGGGAGCCTGAAACTTTGCATTCCATTTCTGCAGCTTGTCCAACAGCTGCGTTACACGCCCTCAGCTTCCTTGAGAATGATGGAGGGATTGTTTTATCTGCCAGAGATGGAGGGAAGCTGTAAGCATCAGGACAAACACAGGAGCATCCACCCAGCTGGGTGACCAAACCCTTCATGATCCATCACAGTGCGTGTCTGCAAATCTGACTGGCTGTTAAGTTTTCTGTGCTTAAACCTCTGAAAACATCTGTTGAGTGATAGAACAAGAATGTGGAAGAGCACACCAACCTAAGACTGAGAGATTGATTTTGGTCAGGTCCTTCCCGACCTCGTTCATAACCTCAAATGTGTATTCTCCAGAGTCCAGTTTCTCGGCAGAGAGCACGTTCAGGCAGGAAATCATCCGGGAAAATGAGATATTGTATTTCTTCCCAGAGGCCAGCTCAATGCCATCCTTGAACCATTTGGGTACGAGCTCTGGGGTTCCACACACTTTGACCTCCAGAGCAGCAACGTCACCCGCTGTGACGCTCAGAGCATCGGGCTTATCCACTATCTTAGCAGGTTCTGGAATCAACACAAGAGAAGCACATTCAGTCACACCGGTGCATGGGGATGAAAGAAGCAGCAGAGAAAGAGAGAATTATATGGTTACGAACCCAGAACAGTCACGTTAGCAAAACACTCCGCATTCCCAGCATCGTTTCGGAGGTGGCAGGTGTACATGCCCGCTGTGGTTGAATCAGCCCTAAAGACTTTCAGAGCTACCTGCTTGTTGTCAAAGGTGATTCTCCTGTTGTCACCGTCCCTGAGAATGTGATCCTTCTCCTGAACCCAGGACACAGTCATGGGTTCAGACCCTGTAACTGTGGCCAGAAGGGTTACCTCCTCTCCTAGTGTCACCGTCGTGTTTGACAGTTTCTTGACAAACAACGGCGGCTCTGGAGAGAGGAAACAGCGCAAAGAGGGAACGTCAGCAAGGTGGCAAAGTTGTTGTAAAATCTGGTGCTTGAGGATTTAACTGACCTCTAAGTTTAACTACTGCCTGGCATGTGTCACTTCCTACACTGTTTGACACTTTGCACTGGTATTCGCCCACGTCTGAAGGTTCGAGTCCAATGACGTGAAGCGTGGCTGAGCCGCCCTCGCTCATCATCTTATACTTCCTGCTCTCCATCAGAGGCTTCTTGTCTTTGAACCAGGTGATTTGAAACGGAGCTGTACCGCCCATCTCACAATACAGACTCACGTCCTTCGCCTTCAGTCCCTCAACAGCTTCAGGTACTTTAATGAACGATGGGGCATCTACAAGAGATCAGGAAACTGTTACAGAGGCAACGACAGAATCCTCTGCCAAACCATTAAAGCTGCGACCCGTAACTCTTTTCTGAAATCATCAGCGAGCCACTTCACTTCATGGTGTTGAAGAGGTATCTGCTGATGTGTTTTATGGAACACGATGTTATCTGCTGACAGCTGTTTATGATCATTTACTGGATCTTATACGTTGAATACGGCTCAGACACAAACAGCAAGACATCCAAATAAAACAGTAAGTCCATCATGTTTTAGGTTTTAGTCGACCTGATCAGTGTGGAAGGAGGGGCTGCTTCACTAAACCATTTCTACTCAGGTCTGGACCGACGATGGGACGTGTGCTGTTTCCAAACACATCTTTTTTGTTGTTTTGTTTTGTTTTGTTCTGTTTATGTGGTTGCTTGTATGTAGTTTGTGTTGTCCTTGGTATGTTACTGATGTTGTTCTTTGTGTATGTATTGTGTTATGGGACATGTTGTCTATTATATGTTAAAATAAAAAAGTAATGTGTAATGTAACAGTTTTCACTCTGTCTAAAGGGCAGTTAACCCCCACAGCAGGAAGTGCATCGGTCCGACTGAGTGACACGTCAAAGTAAAGTTGTTTTAGCTGCTGAATGCTTATCTGCAACAGCACATTTTTGTGAGTTTGTCCAGAGGGTGGAGGGTGTTGGAAGGGGAGGATTTATGACAGAATGACGATGAGTGATTTAGGAGCTCTGATGATGAATCTGCTGGAAAGTATCAATAATCTTAAAGTGTGAAAATGCAGATGTGATAAGTCAGGATGAAGGCTGCTGGAGCTAACGTGACTGAACAAACTGAGATGGTCAAGAGCATCATTGTGACGACGGCGATGACGACGATGGAAGTGGGGAGTGTGTGTGTGGTTGTGAGGCAGATCTTTTACTGTTTGAATACAATAAGACCAAGGACAGAGGGAGTAAGGACAGAGGATGTATGGACAGAGGATGTATGGACAGAGGGAAAAAAGACTGAGACATAGGGTGTATGAACAGAGGGCCGAAGGACAGACGGAGTAAGGACGGAGGGTTTATGGACAGAGGATGTAAGGATAGATGGAGTATTTTTGGCTTGAATTAACTTGAAATGACCACTTGGAGGTGCCTTAGCTGATAGACATATCTCAGAGCGTCTGACAGGTCAGATGGGCCGTCGTGCCGTTTGCGGATGTTACGGACAGCAGCTTTCAGCTACACTTCTACGCAGCCGTTCACTGCTTCAGAAACAATGACTGTCAGCAGGAAACTGACCTTTAACAGCCAGAGTAGTGCTGCAGCTGACGCTGCCAGCATCGTTGTGTACGTCACAGGTGTACACGCCATCATCATCAAAGCTGGTGGAGAGCAGCTCTAGTACTGCCACTGAGTCTACAAAGGAGGTCCTGCAGCGGCCCTCGTCTGATACAACGGTGTCCTGTTTGTACCAGGTCACCCTCAGTGGGGCGCTGCCGCTCACTCTGCACTCCAGGCGGAGTGGTGCACCCTGTTTCACCAGCTTAGTGGCAGGGAGTTTCAGCACAAACTCAGGAGGTTCTGGAAAGCCAAAACATACACAGGTTAGGCTGGTAGAAGCACACAGCACAGGGTCGGGGGTCACAACAGCAAGCAGGTGGAGAGTAGCTGGTCCTGAGGAGCAACACACAAGCAGCTAATGATGACAAGCCGCGGGACGGAAAGCAACGACAGTGACAACAATCTCTATTTCTGCCCAGAAATGAGAACAAGATGAACGAGCGAAGCAAGACATAAAAAAAGAGAATCCGACCTTTGACCACCAAGTCTGCACTGGAGCGTGCAGAGCCAGCCTCGTTGCTGACTTGACAAGAGTAAAGTCCACTCTGGGAGACGCCCACTGAGTAGAGCTCTAGGAAACAGGACAGACCTTCCAGCCCTGTGAAGCAGGACGGTCCGGTCATGACCTCCGTGTCGTCCTTGAACCATTTGACAGTGAAGGGAGGCGTTCCCTCAAATGTCCCTTTGAGGCGAACGACAGCGTTGGGCAAAGCTGCCTGGGACTCTAGCAGGGTCACGAAATGAGGAGGTTCTGAAGACAAGAGGACAGACCGGGTTAAAGGGACACGGAACTTTGTGTCACATGACCGACCTCGCTCTGACCTTTAACCCTGAGGGATCCACTGCTTTCACAGCTCCCTGCTGCGTTGGTCAGCTTGCAGCAGTAGCATCCAGCATCACTTCTCTCCAGCTGTTCCATTTCCACCGACACACTATTGTCCTGCTGAATGAGTTTGTGTTTCACGCCACTGGTGATTCTGGCTCCGTCTTTCTGCCATTCCACAGAGATCGGGAGGGAGCCAGAGATTTTACAACACATCTGAACAAAGGTGCCCAGGATCTGCTGCATGTCTACCAGGGGTCTGGTGAAGCTGGGGGGGATTACTTGGTCTGGGCCAAAGGAGCGAGAAGACGTGATCAGCTTTTATTTCATGTCTAATTTGTTGTGTGTTTGAACACCAACCTAGAACAATCAGTGTCACTCTGCAGGTGCAGCTGCTGATGTGGTTTGACACCTCAAAGACATATTCTCCTGCATCCTCCCTCTGAGCAGACAGCATCGTCAGGCTGCTGATATTCTTCTCAAAGCTCAGCTTGTGCTGTCTGATGGACTGAATTTCTCTGTCGTCCTTCATCCACCTGACTCTGAGCTCCGGAGAGCCTGTGACCTTACAGTCCAGACTGACTGGATCGCCCACAGTTACCTTTATCACCTCGGGCTTCTCTGAGATCTGAGGAGGCTCTACAAGGCAATGTTAAGAGGTCAGAAGGTATCTGAGCAGGAGTTCGGGCTAAAAAAAAGAGACGCGATGGTTAGCAAGGCATACCTTCCACGACGAGGGAGGCAGAACACCCCGTCTGCCCAGCCTCGTTTTTCACCTGGCAGGTGTATTTTCCTGAGTGACTCGCCTCACACACAGGAATCATCAGAGTGGCCACATTCTTCTCAAAAGTTCGCTCAATTTTCGGATCCTCAAAAATCCAGTTTTCATCTTTTTGCCAGTGAACAGAAAGACTTGGAGAACCTTCCAGGACACACTGGAATTTTGCTGTTTTACCCAGAACCGTCACTGCGTTCTCCATGGTCTTGCTGAATGATGGCGGTTCTATCCAGGGGAAGTAGTGTACGTTAATTACGTGTTGAATGGTTATATTTATGTTGTATTGTTACTGATGTTGCTGACACCAACCTTTGAGGATCAGTGTTGTTTTACTAGTGCAGCTTCCCACCTCATTCACCACAGTACACTGGTATTCACCCACGTCTACACTGTCACATTTGTGTATGTCCAGACCCACGATGCTGTTCATCTGGGAGATGACATGTTTTGTACTGGGTTTGATCTCTCTGGCATCTTTAAGCCATGTGATCTCAAATGGACCTGTCCCAGCCACCTCACAGTCGATGCAGGCGTTGGAGCCCTTCACCACGTCAGCTGGTTTGGGCTGTCTGACAAACACTGGTGGTTCTGGTGAAGAACAAACATGGTCAAGTTCCTCATATCCGAAAACTGCTTCTAAATAACAAAACCTCTGACTCTTTCACGTGATGAATGAAACATGAAGAGATGTGAGTTAGAGAAAGTTGCAGCTGAGGTCTGGGTGTGACTAACCTTTGACCTTCAGCTCCATGGTGCAGCTCTCACTCCCAGCCTCATTTCGAGCCTCGCAGTAGAACAGCCCACTGTCCTTGCACTCAGCTGCACAGAGCGTCAGAGTGGCCACAGAACTGACAAAGGCCATCTTATGGCGGTCACTGGGGCTGATCTCAGACCCCTCCCTGAACCAGGAGATGTCTATCTCTGGGGTTCCCATCACACGGCACTCAAAGGTTTTACTCTGACCGAGACGGACCACAGAAACACGAGCTGGGGTTTGTGTGAACTTTGGAGGCTCTACAAGAAGATAAGCAGCAGATGGAGCCGTCAGAAGGTGCTGGGACTTCATGAGAACTTGAATCTATGGCAAGATATGTCTCCATCCATGTGTTCACTAGTGAAGTAGATTCATCAGCTAACTGAAAATGTCCACAGAGGCACAACAAAGAGACAGTCTGTTTCCTCGAGGAACTCGGTGCTCAATCCACTTCTCAGTCCGTTTCATGAACGTTGTATCAGTCACAGATCTCTTTCCACCGTACGTCATCTTCAATGTGACTGTTGAGCTAAGAAGAACTTTACTATTATAACAAATGTGAAGAAAAGGACTCTAAGAACAGGTGGGTGGAGACATATTTCTGACAGTTTCCCATAAGACTGATGACCTTTCACAAAGAGTGTTGCCTGGCAGGAAGTGGAACCAACATCATTGTGTATCTCACAGACGTAGTCTCCAGAATCTGAGGTTTTGACAAAGAAAAGCTCCAGAGAGCTGGACATGTTGTCTGTGACCACACAGCAGTCACCACTGGATGAAATCTCCTTCCTGTTTTTAAACCACTTGATGGTCAGCGGTGGTGTCCCAGAGACAAGGACACTGAACTGGATCTTTGAACCAGGTAACACATTCATGGACTCGGGCTTTTCTAGAACACACGGTGGTTCTGTAGAAAACAAAATCATTATGTGACTGTGAAAGATGGAGCAAGCAGAGAACCTTGTTATGGGTGGATTTCTGCAAGAAACTGTTTTCGAACCTTTGACACATAACGTTCCTGAGCACTGGGCACTTCCTGCTTCGTTTTTAGCGATACAGGTGAAGCTGCCACTGTCCTTACTGACGAGATTCAGGATCTCTAGACCAGCCATGTTCTCAAAGAAGGTGATTTTGTGTTTGTCATCAGGCTGGATCTCGTTCTCATCTTTGTACCACTGCACAGTGATCGGTAGAGAGCCCGACACCAGAACTTCCAGATGAGCAAACGATCCTTTGATTCCTTCAGTCTGCTTTAGTTTTCTTGTGAAAGATGGTGGAATTAATTGATCTGATATAAATTGAGGAAGAAAGATGTTAGCAGCAGTTCAAGTTAATCCACATTAAACCGGAGATACGTTCTATGACACACATGAGGAACTGACCCAGAACGGTGAGCAAAGCCTCGCACAAACTCAGGCCAACGTCATTTGAAACCTCAAAGGTGTATTCACCTCCATCACCTTTGTCGGTTTTAATGATCTTGAGCACAGAGCTGGTGTCTGTGCCTTGGATCGTATGTCTTGGGCCTGAGGTCAGTTCTTGTCCAGCCTTCAGCCATCGAGCTTTCAGCGGCTTCGTACCGGAGAACCTGGCCTCCAGCGTGGCTGGATCCCCCTGAGTCACACTAATAGACTTGGCTTCCTCTGTGATCTGAGCGGGCTCTAAGAGGCCAAACACAACAGTCAAAGACTCAAACCAGATTCACAACTGGACAGGTGGACAACTGAAGACAAATGAACTCTGCGGGCTGATGCAAACCCAAAGGTTTGTCTGAAAACCACTGCAGGGTTCAGCCACAAGTTTGGTTTGTTTGGTCAATGCTGAGTCCCAAGACCAACGAGTTGAAAACTACTGATTGGACACAGATGCTGAAGATGACTTCCTGCAGTTTTAGAGTGATGAACTTCTGACCAACCTTTGACAGTCAACACGGCAGAGCAGGTCTGGGTCCCAGCCTGATTCTGGACCTGACAGGAATATTTTCCGTCATCTTTGGTCTGCAGTTTTTTGATGTGTAGGACAGCGACCTTGTTCTCGTGTGAGATCTGAACTCTTTCAGCTTCTTTCAGCTCGTGGTTGTTTCTCAGCCACAACACACTCAGTGGCTCTGAGCCTTTTAACGTGCACTGCAAAGACACGTCCCTACCCACCAAGGAACTCAGGTTCTCCAGTTTGCGGGCAAATGACGGAGGTTCTACAAGAAAGAGTTAAAAGGAACATTTATGTTTTCTAAATCATAGCCTCACAAAGCCACACGTTGCCTCTCAGGTTACAATTAGTCCATGGTCTGAGTCAGACTGACCAACCAGGTATCAGCAAATGTTGTTCTGGAGTGTTTCTTAATCTTCCTGGCATCCAGGTGGGTGATATGTAACAAATCAAATTACCTTCACTTTGATTTGACTGACCCTTTCCTCAAGAGAGCACTGCACTGGCTTTGTGAGGTCTAACCAATAGGTACATTAGAATTAGAAATGAGAAAATAATATAAAATGATGTTTCATGTGTTAAGTGATTTATGGACAGATCCATGATTTCTTTACCAACCTTTGAGGGTCACTTGGCAATCACAGGAGGCTCTCCCGACTTCATTCTCCACCACGCACTGGTACAAACCTACATCTACGGCCTCCACTGCCAACACCTGCAGCGCTACCACGTCACCGCTGACCGTGATCCGGTGCCGCTTATCGTTCCTGATTAGCTTTGTGTTTTTGTAAAACGACACGGTGAACGGAGAAGAACCGGAGACTTGACCCTGCAGCGTCATCTCAGAACCTTTCACCACGTCTTTGCTCTCCAAGCTACGTGCAAAAAGAGGTGGCTCTACAAGAAGAGAGAGGAATCGTCAATTCCCCAACTAGACGAGACAAATGCAACACAGGATGAAAAAGCAAATGCAGTGAGGGAGGACATGGAGGTAGTTGGAGTCAGAGTAGAGGATACAGAGAACAGGGAAAGATGGAAATCGATGATTCGCTGTGGCAACCCCTGAAGAGGGACAAAGCCGAAAGGAGAAGAAGAAGAAATGTCAAAGGAGTTTTACCATGAAGATTAAGATATTTTCCGTGTGAATGAGAAATATTTCAACACTGCTGCACATGGGAGGTGAGGGGACTAGCAGGCCCCATTTTACCCTTGAGATCGTTTTCTGAGCTTGTCAACAGTATCATCAGCTCTGTCTCTTAACTATCCTGACCAGTGAACACTGCGTTCTCTTCAATGCGGCACTAAAGAAACTTTACTTGTGTTTCAGGATGCCCAGACGCATCAGACCAACCTTTGACTGTCACCGTGCTGCTGCAGCGGTCACTACCCGCCTCGCTGGACGCCACGCTGAAATAATTGCCACTGTCCTCTAATGTACAGTCGGATATTTCCAGAGATGCTACAGAGTCAGTGAAGGCCATCCTGTGTTTCGGTGAGGGTTTGAGCTCCATCTCATCCTTGAACCACCTCACACCAATGAGCGGACTGCCTTTAACAGTGCACTCAAGTTTGGTGGAGTTGCCGCTGGTGATGAGCTTGGTCGCTTCAGGCTTCGTTATAAACACAGGAGGTTCTGAGGGAAGAGGTTACCATCATCACTCTTTGAGACAAAGGCCACCATGTCAACGTCAGTAGTACAACTGATGCATGAATGTTCATGAAGAACGGGTGAACGCAGGCACCTTTCACAAACAGGACTGTTGCGCATTCCACCGTCCCAGCATCATTGGATACTTGACACATGTATTTCCCAGAGTCTCCTGGTTTCACAGAACTAAGCTCCAGGCAGCTTGAAGACGCATCTTTTTTCATGAAACACGTGCCTCCAGTCACAATCTCTGTCTCCTCTCTAAACCACTTCACAGTCAAAGGAGCCGTTCCACTGAAGGCTGCTCTGAAGGACACCGTGCTTCCTGGTATCACATCCTGGTTCTCAGGCTCCACAGTGAACAGCGGGGGCTCTGGAGACCATGAACAAGAAAATCATGTCCATTTCATATTAGCATGGAATGTGTGAAGCACTAATGACAAAGAGAAGCCCAGCTGAAGCCAAGTTGTCCAAACCTTTGACGTAAAGTATGGCGCCGGTTTCTTTACAGCCGGCTGAATTGGAGGCTTTGCATTTATAAACTCCTGAGTCGGCCTTCTCCAGATGTATGATTGTCAATGTGATAGAGCTTTCTTTGATTTCAGGTTGGAATTTGGCTCCAGTCTCAATTTCCTGGTCATCTTTGAACCACGTTATGGTCATGGGTTGGGAGCCAGACACCTTACAGTTCATTGAGACGTGATGACCAAAGTTACCATCGACTCTTTTCAGGGACTTAGTGAAAGTTGGAGGCATGATTCGATCTGGTTTTAAAAACAGAACATGTATGTAGTGTCAGCATTGAATCACTCAGGTGACAAACACAATATCATTACTTACACATGTCACCTGACTGTTATTCTACAACAATGAATGTTTGTGTCTTTGGACAAACATACTAAGATTTCAGAAAGATGTAACACAGGAATTCAGACAAACAGAAGCCAGGAGCTAACCGAGGACAGTGACAGCACACGTGCACTGGTCTTTTCCAACTTTGTTTGACACCTCCATCTTGTACTCTGATGTGTCTCCTTTTTCTGCCACTGGAATCTTCATTGTGGCAACATTGTCCTTCAGAGTCATCTTGTATTTGCGGCCACTGACCATCTCTTTTCCATCTTTGAACCACTTCACTTTCAAATCTGGGCTTCCAGAAACGGTGCACTCCAACGAAGCAGAATCACCTGCAGTCACGCTAATGGATTCTGCAGGTTCTAGGATTCTGGCAGGTTCTGGGACAAGATCAAAAATGATTAACAACAACAAAATTCTACATGAGAGCAAAAATCCTGACAGGTTGCATCATCTGACCTTGCACAGTCAAGGTGGCTTCACACTTCTGCTGCCCAGATTCATTCTCAGCTTGGCAGGAGTACTTGCCACCATGGCAGATAGTCACGGTCGTTATCAACAAGCTCGCTACGTTGTTCTCAAACACCATCTTGACATTTGAGTCATCGTCTCTCAGTATATCTGAGTCTTTCATCCATTTAACAGTAATGGGCGCTGAGCCCTTGATGGTTCCATGTAGTTTCACAGTGTTTCCCAGCACTGCTGTCACACTCTCAACCCTCTTTGTGAAGGCTGGTGGCTCTACAACATACATTACATGAATAAAAACAACAAACAAACTGAGTCTGAAGAACCATATTAAACTGCTCTCAGTAAACATTTTGCTCACTAACCTTTCATCTTAGCTACGGCCTTAGTGGTGACTTTCCCCACGTCATTGGATATGACACACTGATAATCTCCGACATCTGTGCTTTCAAAGGTCTGGATCTCCAGCCTTGACAAGGATTCATGGGAGATGATTTTGTATTTCTGATCAGTGCTGATGACCTTCTTGTTCTTTAACCAGCTGATTTCAAACGGAGCCGTGCCTGTGATCTCACACTCCAGATGAGCTGCTGCTCCCTTCACTGCCTCCAGTGTCTGCAGCTCTTTTCTAACCGATGGTGGCTCTGGGTGTCAAACGGTAAGTACAGTGTTAGTACATGAGAGTTCCTACCATGAAGCTAACATCCGGTTTGTCGGACAAACCTTTGACAGTGACAGATGTGCTGCAGCTCTCGTTGCCTGCGTTGTTTGACACCTCACAGGTGTACCTGCCACTGTCAGTTACCGAAAGGTTCACTATCTCCAATGTGGCAATTCCATTCTTAAAAGAAATGTTATATTTTTCTTCCTCGCTGAGCTCTCTCTCATTCCAGAACCACTGGATGTGAAGTTGAGGAGATCCTTTAATGGTGCACTGTAAGCGTGCAGTTATTCCTTGTTTCCAGGTAAGATTTGTTTCCATTTTCTTGACAAAGGTTGGGGGCTCTGTTCAGAAACAAAGACTTTCACACTTTGTCCAAGAATAGAACGAAGAAAGAGTTTGGAAACAGAATACACAGAAAAAAAGCAAGATGGCAGCATCACACAGTGCATCAGCTGTTGTTAGCAAAACTGCATCCGTTTCTTAAAGCTGGAGGACAGATCAGTAGTGAGATCTTACCTTGGACTGTTACCACAGCCTCACAGGACGAGCTGCCAGCCTCATTTGTGGCTGTGCACACATACGTCCCTGAGTCCTTCACTTTGGACTTGGTAATGTCAAGAACAGCCAGTTTGTCCTCGAAGGACAGCTTACTGTCCATACTCTGGTGGACCTTTTTACCATCCCTGGTCCAAACGACCGTCACGCCGCTGTCCTCGTCCACCTGGCACTCCAGCCTGAGTGGCTCATTGACAGCAGCAGATACCGGCTCAATGGTCTTTACGAAGCTGGGTTTACCGATCGCCTTGAGCTCGGCCGTGATCGTAGCAGTCCCAACAGTGTTTGAGGCCTTGCACAGGTAGACGCCCTGGTCAGTCAGCTCAAGACTTTTAATGTGAAGGGAATATTTGTTGTTTTCACATTTTATGACATAACGCCCTGTGGGTGCGATGGCTATGTTGTCCTTGTGCCAGACAACTTCCATGGGCGAGGAACCAGTGAGCGAGCAGTGGAACACAGCCTGTTTGCCCACGTATAAGGTCATCGGGTCTGGTTTTGATACAAATATTGGTGGGTACATTTCTATGGAGAGCAGGTAGAACATACGAGAAAATTTGAACACATTTCACAGAGTAAAAAAAAAGACACACCAACAACAGGACGAATGTGCAATTCCACAATACAAATACAAGAAACTGATCAATTGATGGATCGATGGACTCCATTCTGTCAAATCACAGCAGATCCACCCCAGAAAGATCAATTCCACAATCGCTTTGAAACCGCCAGCAAATATGTATATAATTCTCTCTCTCTCTCTCAAACATATTAGCAGCAGTTTGATAACAGTCCCACTGGGGTCTTACCTGTGACGATGAGTGTGGCGGAGCAGCTGTCAGCGCCATGCTGGTTCAAAGCCTTGCAGGTGTATTCACCACTGTCGCGTTTGACCGGGTTCTGCAGCTCCAGAGAGGAGCTGGTGTGGCGGCTGATGATCCGATACTTCTCGCTTTCTTTGATCTCAACACCAGACTTGTACCACTTGAAGGTCACGTTTGGAGCATCCTCGACCTCACAGTCAAACCTGGCGTGGCCACCAATGTTTATCTCCAGAGCTGTGATTTTCTGCCTAAAGACAGGTGGCCCTGAGGCACACAGGGACAAATGAAAAGGCTGATGTTAGACATGGACTGTGTGTGAACCGGGATGTGATTAATGCAAATAATTTGAACACACAGATCAGGAACAGCAATGATGGAATGTACATCAACAGTTGTTTCACTCTGTGAAGGAAAGAAACAGCAAGAACACAAGCCCCATGTCACAAACAGAAGATGGGCTTATGTGTGAGTCATGGGACTATGGTTCAGGCTGGAATGAGGAGAAGGGGTTTGTGGAAATGAGGTCAAGTCCAGCCGAAGCCTTGACTGCATGCAGAGACACTGGAGATGTGAAGGATGGACCTAAAAAAGAACATCCAAAGCAGGATCTATTGAAAGGGACATGCATACATGACGATGGAAAGACCATGACCATGACCATTGCCTGAAAGCCAGGACCATGACTCATCAGTGATGGCTGAGGTCTTCAGACAATTCCTGATCATATGGTGCAACAAGCGGGACATGGTGAGTTAGTAGGCCGACGTCCAGTGACTTGCTCGGGTGTTCATGCTGAGCTATGAGATACTTTCACTGGAGGACAACCGTTCTGGATGAACGTCTGTGTGAAGTATTAGTGACTCTGGGAGTAAATGGACGAATACATGGATGATACAATGACTTCTTGTTGTCAAACCTCTTGAGACCACAGTGAGTCTTGAAGATGTTGTAGTCCTGCCAGCTTGATTCTCAGCCTCACAAACATATTCTCCTTGATGTTTCTCCTTGACAACTTTGTTGATAACCAATGTGTATGTGTCGTGGTTTTTAGAACACTTGAACTCATGGCCAGATCTCACCAATTGTCCACTGAAAAACCAGTTCACATTTGTCACATGCTTAATAGTCGTGGTAAAGGTGACTTCTTCATCCTCCACAGTGGAAAGGTCCTCCAGGGAAGTGACTATCTCAGGGCGTTCTCTCTGTTCTGGCCTCGTTACTGTGATAGCCTCTTCAAATATCTCCTCTCTAAATTCCTTCTGGATGCTATCATCAAAAACATGTTCAGAGGGAGTGGTGGAGGGAGGGGGGGTGTAGGTCACAACAGCGGCTCCTATGTCCTTCTCTTTGGCCGTCACTGTAACCGACCTCACCTCCTGCCGTGACACCTGCATCGCCTGCTCAACAACCATGTGACTCTCAGTGGAGATTTGAATCTGCGAGGAGATGGACTGCTCCATCTTTGGACTCATTGTCTCGGACTCCAGTATGACCACCTGCTGCTCTGCTGTGGCGCATTCCGCCACCGTTGTTGACTCCGTCTTGAGGGCAGCAGCCTGAGCTGTCACAGAGGTGATATCCATTGCGCTCTCTGCCACGCTCACTGTCTCCACTGTGGATGGAAACATCTGCTTTGAGCGGGTTGAGGTGACCTGTGCCCTCTGAGGTTTGTCAAGCTGCATAATGCCTGGTTGATCTGCAGTAAGAACATGGGCTTCCTGGGACACGATGGAGTGAAGAGCAGCCTGAAGCTCAGTCCTGAGATCAGCTGTCTGAGGATATTCACCTTCAAAAGCCAGAGTGATCTCCATTGGTGCACTGGTCGTTGTGATCAGGTATGTAAACATGGCGCACTTAAGCTCTCTTTGACCTCTAACCTCCTGCACTCCAACAGCCTCTAAGCCTCCCACAACATCAGCCAGTAACACAGGTTGGTCTCTGGCCACAGCTGACTGAAGAGCGTCTCTGAGCTGGTGCCTTATATTCACACTGAACGGCTTTGGGATCTGAACTACAAACGTCATCTCTTTGGGAAGAGCCCTGTTATCTTCTGACTGTGAAGCCTGAAGAGACAGTTTGCGCTGTGTGCTGGCTACGACGTTAAACAATTCCGATTTAGTCATGTGTTGAGAAAGCTCCCCAGTCAGCACTCGCCTCTCATCCATCATTATTGACTGTCTGACTGACTGGCCCTCTTGGATTTGAACAGCGAAGTCCTGCTCTGCTGCGTCCAGAAGGACACTGCTCTCAGTGGAGACCTCCTTCTCCTCGATCTGGACTGGCTCAGAAGGAACCTTTGGCTCTAGAGTAGTTTGGCAGCTGAATTTATCCACATCGGTCAGATTTTTGGTGTGACTAACTTCAAGGGTCTGATTGTCTGACACACTGGTCACATGAATCACATTCCATCGATCTTCTTTCTGCACCAGCGCTCGCTGCTGCTTGACGTCAGTGGTGACGGGTGTCTCCTTTGGCAGCTGCATGGGCTGGAAAGACAGTTGGAGGATGTTTTGAGGACTTGGCTCGGTCCTCAGCTGAGAGTGAACTCCAGTCACAGACAAGTCCATGTCTGAGTGATAATCTGCTGTCAGTTCTCTCCTCTCCTCAGTCAGAGCTGCATGACTTCTGACCTTTTCTGGTTTCTGTGCTGCCATCTGCTGGTCAGGTTTCTCAATTACAATAACACCCTCTTTGGGAAGGGTCTCCACAGCCTGGGTTGACTGGAGATGGAGCACAGCCGGGGCCTCTTTTTGGGGCTGGATTGTAACTGTGCTAGCACGTGCCTCAAACTCGGACGTGTCCTCGCAAACTGTCGTCCTCTGCTCGTCCTGACTCACCATGTGCAGCAGAGTCAGACTCTTCCTCGTGTCCGCCTGCTCTGATGCCGGTCTGTCGCAGGTGAAGCTGGTCTCAGATGGGAGAAGATCTTGGTCTGTGATAACCTGAAGATTTAACAATTGCTCTCCTTCTACCTGTGACTGTATGGAAACGGCACTGTCTATACCTGGAAACGGCTGAGTGGGTTCAGCTTGTAGCGTTTGTGTCTCCTCAGCAGTAATACTCATCTTCATCACTTGATCTTTACAAAGATCAGCAGTTTCTTCACCTGGCCGCTGAATGGAGAACTGTGTCTCTTTGCAAAGAGTCTGTTTCGACTCACTGACTAATACCGAGACAAGATGGTCCTCTTCCTTCCTAACAGACGACCTGACACTTGAATCTGCTGTTGCTAGTTCTGTGGCATGGCCCCCGGCAAGCTCGTACATCTCTGCAGACTGGGCTGAGTATAAAATCTTAACACCCTCTTTAACCTTGTAGCTCTTCTCCTCTTGGGGTGTAGGAATATCTTCAGATGGTTCTTTCAGAATGGACAAGGATGTCTCCACTTGTTGCCCACAGACTAGATGTTTAGGTTCTGAAACAGGCTTTACATGAGTAGACTTTCTGTCAGCTAGCATCTCTGTGCTAACAGTCGAAAGTGGGGTAAGTTCCTCGGCTATAGCTGACATGACTCTTGACTTTTTTTCTTGAGCTGCCTGAAGCTCTGTGACCTCAGGGCTCTGAATACGATCACAGTGCTGCTCTGTCAGGTCCTGGCTCTCTTCAACAGAAGACGTAAAAGCTGCCATGTGGAGCTGCTTCACATGAAAGGCTGAAACTTCCAGAGGGTGCGTGGGAACCGTGGACACCCTCTCCTCCACCTCATGCGACTCAAGCACTGCTGCCTGGTGTGTCAGCTGTTCCCGATGAACAGTGGCAGCAGTGATGTCTAGTTCTGTCAGGGAGCTCACTTGCTCACTAGGAATAATCTGCCGGTCTTCAGTTCCAATGGTGTAGACCATCTGGTCAGACCTTGTCCGGTCCTGGCCTGGGAGGCTGACCTGGTACAAGCGGGACTCTGTTGCTTGCTCAGTCATTGAAACCTTATATCCTTTTTTCTGGACCACTGTCAGCTGTTCCTTTTGGTGAGGCACAGAAACAGATTCCCTGAACACGACAAGCTCAGCACTACAAGACGCTTCCCCAAACTGGTTGAAGGCCTTACAGGTGTACAGACCGCTATCTTCCTGTTTGCTGCTCTTAATGCTGAGGAGGCCAGAGCCATCGGGGTTTGCTGTGATGGTACAGTTTCGACTGGACTGGATCTGGACGGCCCCTTTGAACCACTTCACATCAGGGAGTGGCTCACCACTGACTTTATAACAAAAAGAAGCCACCCCGCCCTCTGAGCACTTCACCGGTTGGATCTGACCGTTGAAAGTAGGAGGTTGTCCTGTAACTTTAAACATTTTCGCCACCCATTTCTCAGCCTGACTGACATCAGGCTTCTTCACCTCCAAGTATGTGGTGCATGTTGTCTGACCAAACCTGTTGGTGGCGGTGCAGGAATACTCGCCCTCATACTCAGAGGTGACACGTGTGATTACCAACGTATACTCCTCCTTCTCTTCTGTTGGTATGTACACTGAGGACGTCTGTATTGTGTTTCCATTGTGAGACCACTGAACCGTCGGTTTGGGTGTGCCCGACACTTTGACTGTAAACCTGGCCATCTCCCCCATGGCGACAACCACTGGGGAAAGCTGGCTGAGAAAAACTGGTTTTTCTTTTTTCTTCACTAAAGTGGAAGAGTATCGTTTGGACTCTGGCTTGAGTTCAAGTGTTTTTGTTTTCTGTGGGAGCTGGACACCAGTGTAGAAGGTTTCCTCTTGTTCTTCCACTGTGGTGATGGTGGTGCTACAACGCTCTGTCAGAAAACATTAAATAAGACTGAGAAAAAGATTCACAACAAACAGGCAATGACAACGAAACCACAGAAGCACCAAATTAGACAGGAGCAGCCGATTCTCACATTCATTTATACCACTCATGTACGTTCACTCAAGGACTTTGTTCATAGTTTTTGACATAAACTCATAAATTCTGAATATGAATAACAAGAGGATGTAGACTCTGATCAAAAGGAGACTTTTTTTTTTTTTTTTTTACATATTACCTATTTACACCTCATGTGACAACTATTTGTACACTGATATTTTGTGTAGTGAGAGAATTTTTCGACATTCACCACTAGCTTCATTCCAGCCGTTTCAACGGCACATTTCATTTGCAGCACTGCAAGTGAGTGCACTGTTCTCAGTGCACAGCACTAGTCCATTTCACAGGTTTACTGCCATAATGGCTGCATGAAGATGTGTTTTTACTGCAAACACGTACAAACGACAAATGTACACCTACAGCACGCCTTCCCCTTCAACATGTTGAAGATGAGACAAAACAAAAACTTAAACTGGGAGCATGAAATAATTTATTATAGAAATTTTGAGAGAAACAAGCAGGACCTCTGTACAAATAAACTGTTGTCCTATCACTAGAAGTTTGTTTTTTTCACTTTCACTTCATCTAAAATTACATATATTTACAAAACACATTAAAGACATACATTTACAATATTTTTTATTTTCAAAACTGTCAAAAAAAACAAGACCAATATCGGTAAATATTTTTATGATTCAAACACTGTGACTGACATTTCTCCTTTGAGAATATTTGCAATATTAGCAACAAAAGTGATTCAATTAAACAACGCCACTTCCAAATGAAACATTTCTAAAGACTGTATGTCATCTCATCTGATGGGATGTCCTATCATCTCCTTATGTTTTTTTCTGTTCAGATGCTTTTAGAGAGTTTTGTCTCAACATAAGAAAAGGACGGAGGGAATATAATTTCATTTCTCATTCATGAAATTCCAACAAAAAGCAAAGGTAAACATCAATTTTTCATCTACGACTCTAAGACCACCAACATTCAAAGAAAACTAAGAAATGACAAGAAACAGCAGCGGACCAGATCACTGCTCAGTTGACGGACACACTGGCAACAAGTCAGAACCAAGACAACAGAACCAAAGTTTGACCAGTCTCATCTTGGCAAACGATGGAGCTGCAGGTTGAATTTTGCTCACAATCAAAAACATCCGAATGATCTAAAACACCTTCAACAGGGCCGAGGTGTCAATGCATCCGCCTGAGTTCTGGATTTTGCATCTGTACTCTCCAGCATCAGTCTGGTTCACATTAGTGATGAGCAGATTGAAATGACCTGCAGTTTTCTCTTGGACTATACATCGACTGTCTGCAACACGCTCTCCGTCTTTGAACCACTCAGCGGTCGGGTTCGGCTTCCCATTAACAAGGCACTGGAGGATAACAGGTGTACCGACAGCTGCTGTGACGTCAGTCAACGGGATGACACACCGAGGAGGCATCTCAGTGACCTGGAACTGGAAGCTGCACATATCAGAAGACTTCCCCTTGAACTCAATCTTATCATCTTTGGCTGGCTCAGCAAACACATCAAAGTTGATGCTCACATATTTCTCTCCCTGTTGGTTGATTTCACTGTCAGTGTTAGCCACTAGCCTGACCGCTCGCTGCGACTCCTCTGCCTCCTGCTGAAACTCAAACTCAAGCTCAATTTCTGAAACCTGTTCTCCATCAAACGATGTGTTGCCAACCATCAGGTCAAACTTCTGTGGCTGTACTTTGGCGCTGCCAAGAGACACCGCGGTGAGTTCACGGCCTCTGGTCTTCCCAGGGAAATCTTTAGCACTTAGCACGACCAGCGAAGCTCGACACAGTGTCTCCCCGACCACATTGATAGCCCTGCAGCTGTACACGCCGCTTTCCTGAGGTGTGACTCTACAGATCCTCAAGAAGTGGTTGTCTCCATCAAAGGAGTGCAGATATTTTTTGTTATCGTGAGGAACTTTTTTGTCGCCTTTAAACCAGGACACAAGTGGAGATGGAATCCCCATCAGCGAACACTCAAACATGACAGTGGTGCCCTCTGGAGTCGCCATGTCACAGATGGGATTGATAAATCGCGGAGGCATCTCGATGACTTCAAAAGCGATTTTCAAATCATCATGCTCCTGGGTTACAAAGTCCACAGCACTCTCCTCATAAATGCTTGGCAGCACATCAAGAGATATGATCATGCTCTTGTTATCAGCTGTGTACTCTGGAATTGTGATTATCTTTACCTGCTTCTCAAATTCCTTCACTTCATTTTCATCCAATTCTACTTCCAGCAGAATCTCTTGTGGGGATGGTGAACGAGAAGAGTCATCGTCCTCCACATCAAACTCCATTACATGCTGATGGGTCACGGCAGGTGGAGCAGGTATAAACCTCAACTCATGGGATATAATTAGAACTAAGGCCACACTTCTGGCTTCACCAACATAGTTGACAGCTTCACAGATATACTCTCCCTGGTCTGCTTTACTGACACTGTGGATGGTTAATGAGATACTGTCACCATATCTTTCCATTTTTACTCGGTGGTCTTCAATCAGTTGGGTTTTGTTGCAAAACCATTTCACGTCAGGTGAAGGAAGGCCAAAAACCTCTGTATTAAACACCAGAGTGTCATTTTCAAACACCCTTTTTTTCACAAGAGGCTTGAGGAATGCAGGAGGAATACCCTGAACTTTCTCCTGAAGATGTGCCAGGCCTAGCAACTCTCTGCTCTTCATGAGAGTTTGAGTCCCATCTACATTTATCTCAGGAGGGGCTGTTTCAATGCCCTCATCAGCAGGAGATGTGAGGAACTCAACTGGTGAGAAGAACCTCTCACTGGAATCTACTGTTGAAGGTCTCTTATGGTCTACAGGGGAAAAGGTATATTCCTGAGGGGTCACAAACCCACCAGGTATATCAGAACTGGGAGTTTGGAAGGACATAGGAGACTTAGGAGTGTGGAAAGACTCTGCTGTTTTCTGTGAAACCCCTGTAGATGACTCCGGAGTGTAGAACCTCTCAGTGACCTCTCCAACCTCTTCACTTACAGTGCTACCAATTTCTATCGACATCTCAGACTCAGGAGACAGTGGCCTTCCCCAGTCTGTTGGAGGGTTGTAATAATCATACACAGCACCAAAGGTGACCTCCTCCTCCTCCATGAAACCAACTGTTGGGGTTCTGTCCAAACCTACATTTCGCTGTGTAGATACCTGGGATCCTTGGGGGGTGGCACTTTCAAACAGCCCCAGTGGTTTTATTCCGCTGTCAAACTTTGGCTTGATCACGAATGGTTTGGGTTCCCCTTCCTGGATATCAAACTTCTTCTCTTCCTTACTTCTTCTTTGTGTATGAGGCCCAACTACATCAGCAGCTGCAAACAGCTGTTCGTCTTCAGTCAGATCAGCCTGAAATAACAGCAAACTACCACCAACAGTGTTGTCCACTGGGGGCACTGGGAAGGACTTCTGCTTCTCAGCAGTATGTTCACTGACAGGCCTGAAATCATCTTCACTAGATCCTTTGACCTCTTGGTTCTCCTCTGTAGTCAATTCAGAAGTCCCCTCCTCAGGACAATGTGGGACCTTTGCATGAATAGCTTCCATTTCACTCAGACTAGAGAAGGACACTGCAGCTTCACTAGGTTTCTCGGGCTTTGGAGATTCACAAAACCTTTTGGACTTGTCAGCCTCACTGGCTGGACCGGATGTTCTTCCAGAGTGTTTTACTGCAGTCCCTTTCACACAGTGGAAAGGAATGAAGGTGCTAGTTCGTTCAAATGTTCGCACACTCTCCTCTCTCACCATCTCTGAATCACCTGCTAATATTTGTTCAGGAAAACCAGCAGGCATCTGAGATTTTGGCCTCATCAACACTCGTTCTACAAATTGCTTGACTTCACCATCAGATTCTGCCGAACCTCTTTTCTCCTCAGCATGAGCAGACATTTCCAGAGCTGAAGTGACATGAGAAGTCTTGGAGGATGCAGATTTGGATGTTAAAGGAACCTTTGGAGGGGAACAGGGTTGTTCTGATGCAGGCATACTTATGGTAGGTTTAAGTGTAATTGGATGCTTCTGTTGGTTAAGGGGAACGGCCACATCAGGTACAAACTCCTGAGGGAAAACCATTTTGTTTATATACTCCTCAGGAGGGGGAGGTGTCATTGATGCAGCTGAGTCTGACTCAAAGGCCTGTTTTATCTGAGACACTTTTATCACAGCAGCAGAAGCCTGCAGTCCACAGCCAGATATAGTCGGCAGCTCTCTGGAGACAAAAGGTCTGGATTTCTTGCCTTTGACAGCCACCTCTGATGGAGGGCGTGAACTCAGAGGTGTATCTTCAAATGATACATCACAAATGCTTGTTACCTCTCCCTGCTTATTTTTAGCAATACATGTGTATATCCCAGCATCACTGTGTGTAAAACTGTCGATATACAGCCTGTAAACTTTTCCATCCAACTCAGCTCTGTATTTTCCTGCTGTGGTGTCGAGGCAAATGTCGTCACAGTACCACGTGACCTTGGGAGAAGGCTCACCAGTGATTGCACACTCAAGCACAGCTGTTTTGCCCTGAGAACAGATGATATTCTCCAGTTCACTGATCACACGAGGGGCCTCAACTGCCACATCGAAGGAAAAAGTAAACTTATGTTTGACTGTCTGAGTAACTCTGTCGTCACTTGGTACCTCTGAAGTGTTCTCTACCGTGGACAGAGATTTAGCCACACCAGCTTCTTCCAGCATCACAGGAACAGGAGTAGGAGCAGTGACTCTAATCTCAGGGGAAGATGTCAAAGACTCGTCTGAGCAGCGTGTTTGATAGATCACTGCCTCAGGCACCTGTAGTGTTGCCTTTCCTGTTTTCATTGATGACATAATCTCCTCCTCTAGACTTTGCAGATTTTTTTCAACCCTCTTTTGGTCCTCAATAATGACCACTTCCTTTCTGTCCCTTCCAATGACCTTATCCAAGATCTCAAGAGTGGCACTGGAGATGGCTTTGCCATGTTTATTGGTGATGACACAGTCGTACGTTCCTTCATGATCTGTGGTTGGGTAGAAGACAATGAGCTTCGATTGACTGGATTTACTAACAATATCGTAGTCAGGGTTGTGGTCTAATGGATGCCCGTCTTTAAGCCAAGTAGCTGTGGGTAAGGGGTCACCCTGAAACTGGCAGGTAAGCTCTGACATCTCACCAATTCGTAGTTTAACTGGGGATATATTTTGCACAAATACAGGATGAGATCCTCTGGCGCCTGTATACCCTTCCTTTTTCATTTTTGTCATTTCAAAATGTTCTTCCTGTTGAGTCCCTCTCTCCCCCTTGGTTGCAGATCCAAGTACAAAATCTTCTCCACTCTCCTCTTTCATTCCTTCCAAATTATCCTGGGTTCTGCAGAGGCTGATTTCCCTTGAAGTTTCTGCCTCCCTCTCATCTCTCACTTTTGCTTTGAAATGCAGGTTTCTAGATTTTTCAGCATTCATAATGTACTCCTCTCTAGTCCTTCCCAGATCATGAGAACTGCAGCAGGAAAGTCTGCTGGTTGGTGACAATTCTCTAGGCAGCTTCTGAGGGCTCTCACTCTGGGCAGAGCCAAGTTTATGTCCCTCAAGCGAACTTTCTACTTGATGGGAATCTTGGCCATAAAATGCCAGGTTAGCATGTGAGGGTTCTCTATCAGTTACTGACATACATGTTGTTTCCACATGAGGAGCAGAAACGTTAGAGGAGTACGCTTCATAGGATATGTCACCAGGAAGGGGTTGAGTGTTTTCAGCTGGGAGAACATGACTCTCATGCAGCAAACTGGAGACAGGTTGTCTATGCTGAGTGTCCAGAGCCCACACAGCCTCCAGTTCAGACACTTCCTCTTGTTCTACTACATCCGTTTGCCATTTGAGAATACGCTGAGCAAGTGCTTCCTCCTCATTTACAAAATACTCATTGTCCCTCTGCAACCTGGTCTCAGGACCCATGTCCCATGACTCAGGCCTATCCTCCTGTGGATCCTGAAAAACTGGAACTGACTCACCCTCATTGCTGTGGACCTTCTGAATGGTTTTCTCTCCTTGAAGTGGTGGATGACCCGCCACCCAGCTAGACTCTATTTTCACAGACTGCTCCTGTTCCATCAGAACACCCTGTTGCCATTCCATGATCCTCTGAGTCAGCGCTTCCTCTTCACTGACAAACCGCTCACTCTCATTCTTCAGCTCAGAAATGTTCTCTCTTGACAGCTGGAGCTCATTCTCGTCTCTTGTTTTTTCAAACATCTTTTCCACTCTTTCTTTTGTTCCAGGTAATGCTTCTGTTCTTCTACCTTTAATTCTGGCAGATTTTTGCTCATTCATGACTGATGCCTTCACCCCCATGTGCCTTTTTGGAACTCTGGCTTTAACTATGGCGAGATTGTTCTCATCTTCATTTAATCCACATTTTATTCCAGGAGACTTAGGTCTTGCCTCCTGTTCGACTTGACGGGGCCCCTCAGCTTCCATAGATGCTGCTGGAACAAGCATGTCTGTTTCAGGATGGAACATTTTTTCTTCTGACATTACGTTTTTTTGCCATGTCCTGATTCTGAGGTTGAGGAGTTTTTCCCCACACTCTATCCTCTCAGCTTCCAGACTCTTCCCATACTGAGCTCTCAAACACCCTTCACCTTCCTCCTCATAAGACTTAACTACCGCAGTTTTTTCATCAGCTTCCCTCAGGAATTCCTCCTTGCAGAGTCTTAACCTGGATGAGTTTTGGACTTGTACACCTCCTTCCTCACTCTCCATTTTCTCTCGTCCTTCTTTGACATCAGACAACTGGGATGCTGAAACCGCTGCTGGTTCGGTATTTTTCATCCTAGGTGATTTCTGGAAACAGAATGGCCTGACCTCAGTGTCTAAAGTTCTTTCCTCCACCACGTCCAGTTGACCCTCGGGCCCCTTGTATTGTGTCTGTGCTGGGACGGTCAGATCAGTGTCAGGATGAAACGTTTCCTCCTCTGACATCCTACTCCCTTGCTGCCATTTCCTGATTCGCAGAGCCAGGAGATTTTCCTCACACTCGAATTGTTCTACATCCAGATTCCTCTCATAAGAAGCCGCCAAAGACTCCTCTGCATGTTCGTCTGGGTACAGTTCTGATCCTTCTGTTAGTGCTACGAGTTCTGGTGATTCACCTGGGAACTTCTCCTCAACTGATGGGACCGATTTTGATCTGGGTAGTGAAGTGTGTGGCACCTCCTCTGGCACAGGTGCAATTTGAACAGAGTCTGAATGTGCCCTTGGTCCAGAATATGGGACATCGAGGTGATAAAGATCAGCCTCCACGATTCTAGACTCAACCGCGGAGTCAGCAGCCTTGTGATGTTCACTTAACATTCGTTTGAATCTGTCATCTGCCTGGGATTCACCAAGACCCACCTGTCTGTCCTCCAGGGCCTGTGAAAGGCTCTCACCTGTGTGTGGAACCATCGTATCAACCAGTTCACCTCTCATGATTTGAATGGCCCTGGTTCTGGACTGAGGCTCAAATGAATGTCTCATACGAGGCTGTTCGGACTCTCTACTCAGAGCTTTGCCTTGACTCTCTCCCAAAGGTCGATTAAAGTGCTGGACATCGGCTAGAGAGGCGGGCTTGATTCTGAGCCTGTCCACGTAGTCTGCGTAGCTCGACTCGCTGGTGACTGAATCCAGCTCAAACTCAGAACTTGACATAGTAGAAATCGAAAGCCTCTTCTTCTGTTTGACAGCTTTTTGAAGAGAGATCAGTTTTGTTCTTACCTCCTCGTGGAGGCTCTCTGTGTCACTGAACCGCTCACTGTACCTGTCGCTGCAGCGGTCACTGAACTTGTCACTGAAACGCGCTCCAGTGCGCCGGTCACAATAGATATCACTGAATCTGTCGTTAAAGCACTCAGACCTGTCAAACATGGGGGGCGGGGAAGGGGCGCGTTCAGAGGCTGTCTCTAAATGTTTACACTCTTTCTCTGACACATTCTCTTTTGAACAGGAGCCTGAACCTGAGCGGAAATACACAGCACGAACCAGAGTTTTCTTCGATCGGGAGCGTCCCTGGTGGACTTTAGACATCTTGTCAAAGGGAGACCCAACATACCGCAGGTCCACACGAAACTTCCTCTCCTTCCTTTGCTCTGCCAATTTGTCTGTGCTTTCGTGGGTTTTGGCAGAACGTCTAACAAAGCCCAGGTAGTTGGCAGACTGCTCTTCCCTCAGCGACACCAGGAGTGAAGCCGTGGACTCGACAGAACCCTCCGTGTTTATCACCATCACCTTGTAACTCCCAGCGTCCTTTTCTTTGACACCCTCAATAAGAAGACGGGTTGTGTGCATGCGCGTGTTACTGTCAGTGTGGATCCTACGTCTACGTTCTCTAGGAATCGACCTATTGTTATGAAACCAGAGGATGGTGGGGGGAGGGCAGGCAACCACTTTACATTTCAGCTCTATTGTTTCACCCTCGAGAACAGACTGGAAATACAGTTTCTTGGTGAACGACGGCTTGATGTTCTCTGTCCATGAGGTGATGGACGAGGTTGTGCTGGGACAGCATTTGGCTGACACCAGGCCATGGTCCAGGAAGTCTTCGGTGTCTGAGAAGGCTCCTCTCAGTTGCAGAGTGCTGCTGCGTGTCGTTCCTTCTTTGCTTTCATGGTAAAATATATCTGTGGACAAAAGGAGATCATGATCAGAATGCCTCCCGGGCTCAAATAAGCGGAAAGGATTTGAATGAATCATTAATAGAAGAGCATGCCAGAGACACAAGCCATAAGAAATAATTTCACTCACCATATTTGTTCGAATAAACGCAAGACTTGATTCTTTTTATTAGAAATCTGCAGGAAGTTTTGATCCTTCGTCTGTGGAAATTTCTTCAAAACATAAATTATCATTTATTATTGTTATTATTGTTATTATTATTAATGAAAGCACTTGTCCAGGATGGGCTGCTGACATTCCCTTCATTTTTGACAATAGCTTTGTCTTTTGCTTTGTCTGAGTGTTCCTTACCTGACTTGCAGACAGGAGAATAAACGCCCTTTCTAATCCTTCATCTTAACTCAGGTGTCACTGAAAAAGCTCAGCGCTCAACATCGTGAGGCCAAACAAACAAAGCTGTGCAATTTGGTGAGAAGGCGTTTATTCGAACTAATATAGTTTACTGGTGTTATTTGAGAGCAAACCACGGGAGTCACATCCTATCTGCAAGCCAGGCTGAGAAGTATTTTCAGGAGGCAGTTCTGAGTTCCAGATGCAGGCGACTGACATATCTTTTAAAGGGCTATTCCAACCTGAACACTTTAAAAGATACATATTCTGCACCTTTGCCCAGAAAACTTAAGATGAACCTTCATGCCCAAATAAGAGGAAGCGTGGGATGCAACACTTGCACAAGCAAGTTCTCTTGTTGCTCACCTGGGGGAAAGCATGGAGTATTTTCAAAATAAAAGCAGGTAGAAAAACAGAGATAACTGGAATTTCCCATCAGGACACTGAAAGTTGACATGCAATTATAAAAAGTCAAAGAGCATAAAGGAACGTTTAGCCTGATGGGACATCCACATCCAATCAATGTGGATGCAGTCTTCTCCACCGTCAGTGGACCGAAGCTGGAGACACATTTACCCTCCAACACACCAAACACGTTCCTGTTCCAACACATCAACCTGCTGCTCATCACTGGACCTTACCTTTGACCTCCTGCTCGATCCTGGCCTCAATCTGCTCTCTCACTTGAGTCGCTGCAGAAACAAAATCCTCAAATCAGATTCCGTCTCACATTGTTGCCTCATCACATCCTGTTCCAGCATCAGCTCATCTTTCATATTGTCTCTCCAAGGCAGCAGTTTTCAATCCTGGTGGAGCTTCCTCCTCCACTTCTGAGTGAAGTAAACCATATCTGCAGAGGCCTCTAAACCCTGCAGGACCAGGAGCCTCCATGACCAGGATTGACAACCACTGTTATGCGTATGCAGTGATGACAGTCAACACTGGAAAACAAGAACATGTTGAAGCGTCTACAGCTGAAGATGCAGTGGGTGTAATCTACCAAAGAAGCAGCAGCAACGTGATGACATAAGGCTGAATTCATTTCTGCACTCTGACACTGACAGGGAACGTGGAGAAGTTCTATGTTCTACTTTCAGTGACCACTGTAAAGAAAACGTTCTCTAGGTTCTGTTCAGATTCCTGGTGACTCCTGAGTCACTTCAGTCTGCTGCTCAATGGGCACAAGTTCTAGTTTTCTTGATTGTTGACTGACAGAGGAGACGAAAGTTCAAAGACACTCAATCGTCAATGGTTAAAGAGAACCAACAATGACAGCAAAAGAGGGGGAGGTGATGGAGCAGGTGGGAAGTGGTCAAACCAGGAGTGAGGAAGGTGAGAGGAGGTGATGGACGAGGGGGGAACAACCCCCAGAAACAGATGGTGGAAGGTGGAGTCTAAAGATGGTGATCATCAGCGGGAGTAGGGTTCTGGGTTCCTGGTGGGGTTCGGGTTCAAAGTGGAAACGGGATGAAAGTGGGCGGGTCCCAAATTTACCTTCTTCTTCTGTGGTCACAGAGAGCGTGGCCATGCACGCAGCCTCCCCAGAGGGGTTGGCTGCCCTGCAGGTGTATTCGCCTGCGTGCTCAGAGAAGGCGTCGACAATGATGAGTGTGGCGGAGTTGGTGACCTCATCGAAGTGGAAGACCACGTTCCTGGTGGGCTGCACCGGCTGCTGGTTGTGGAACCAGCGGATCTCCGGCTTCGGGCTGCCACATACAAGTGCATGAAAGCGCGCCACCTCCCCGTGTGACACAGAGCAGCTCGTGATTGGCTGGATGAACTCAGGCTTTTGGCCAGCGGAGGTTTTCTCTGGACTGGTGGACACGAGCCGCTGAGACGCCACAGAAACATCCACTGAAAGGAAGCAGGGTCAGGACTTTATGGTTTGTCTGGTTCCAGGGTCCAGATGTCCCCCCTCAATGATGGACACGCAATTTCTCATGAAGTGACTAACATAACATTGGCATCTGTCAAGCAGATGTTCCACTTGTGACCACGCTACAGGATTACGTCTGGTCGGAGCAGATGACCCAGCCCAAGTGGGTCAGAAACCAACTGAGCAGGTTTGAGCCCGGTGAGCACCACCACCAGGGTTCAGACCCTCAACGAGAAGACCACAGAGACCACCAGCAGACAGGAGGTCCTCATAACCTCAGGATGAGTTCTCGTCTTTGTGCTTCAACCGCCGCCGACTCCCCTCAACATCTTTTCCAGTATTCAGCGGTGACCAGTCAGCATTTGTCATGAACTTACCATCCAGCGTCAGAGTAGCGGAGCAGGAGGTTGCTCCGGCACTGTTTGTGGCCACGCAGGAGTACTCGCCCTCATCCTCGGGGTAAACCCTGGAGATCTCCAGCTGACAGCTGTCATCAAACTGGGAAATCCTGAAGAAGTCAGACTGTTTGATCTCCTTCTCCTTGTGGAACCAGCTGATCTTCACATCTTGACGGCGAAAAGGAGACAAAGCAGATTGAAGACGAGCAGTCGTCGTGACGGTAAACGTACATATCGATTGTGTTGTCTCACCATCTCCGCGGACTCTGCACTGGAAACAGGCAGGTTCTCCCTCACGGGCGCAGGTGCTGGCAATGGGTGAGATCACTACAGGTGGAGCGACAGCAGCAGCCGAGTCTGGAGAAACCACCTCAGACACTGGAACACATCAACACACACCTGAGTGTCTCGTCCTGTGGAGATGTCGTTTGTCTTCCTGGTCAAGTCCTGATTTACCTTCCACGTTGAGTGGCGCCGTGCTGGTTGCCGTGCCATATTCGTTCTTGGCCTCACAGTGGTAGACGGCAGCGTCCTCAGGGAAGACCTCGATCAGCAACAGTGTGTGCTCATTGGCTTCATGGAGGAACTTGCACTTGAAGCCCGGAGACAAAGTCTGGGAGTTCTTGAACCAGGATACCTGTGGCTGAGGAATGCCGCTCACCTGCACGGAGAAGCGGACCGGCTTACCCGCCTCCACGGACTGGGACTCCATGTGCCGAAGGATCTGAGGAGGTTCTGGGACTGAAAGACAAAACAGGATACCAGCATGACATCAGAGACAATTTATGTTCATGAGTTGGACTTGAGACCACACACAGAGGAGTGAACACGACCAATGCCTCACTGGTTCACACGGAACACATGGCTTGATCCTGAATCACTTCTGAGAGTGGAGGAGTGAAGTGACACCTCCCATCGTTGAGCAGCAGGTGGAGCCACAGCGTCCTATCCACTCTGGGGTCTTCTCATGCAGTGGCATACTTTTATAAATTAAAATTAATTACACACCTATTTGTAATTACACACCTATTTGCATCATCAGAACGCGGTGTGAAGAAGAAAACATCCATCAGTTCCTGACAGTTCCTGACAGTTCCTGACAGCCAAGTTGCTGTCATTACCACAATGACATGCCGGCTTCCGTCAACAGAGTAAATGGGATTACTGTCATGACAACAACATGGTTGTCAACTTTCAGGAACCACTGAACGTATTCTCCTTCTCCTATCTCCTTCTTCACACCAGGTAGAGGAACTGAGTGACACTTCTCAGGCAATAGTCATGGAATAATGGTACACTTAAGAATGCTAACGCTAACATTGCGGCGGTGCGACTGTCGCTGTGAAAGGGTTAAATGTTTGATGGAGCACATGCTGGACTTACTATTCACTCTGAGGTTCATGGTGCTTCTGTTCTTCCCAGCGATGAACGTGTACTCCCCAGCGTCGCTCGAAAAGGTCTCTGAGATGGTGAGGCGGTGCACTTTTCTGATGGCCACATAGTTGAATCTCTCCTCAAGGGAGAACTGGATCTCCACCCCGTTCCTCAGCCAGCGACCCTCAACGTCGTCCTCGTTCACCTCAAACTCAAAGGTCGCCCGGTGCTTCTCGAGAACCTGTGAGAAACAACAGGCTCAGGACCAGCTGAAGGCCATTTATGGTCCAACACCATAACACCATGTCCATTCGCAGGTCACTGGTCTCACCGAGATGTCTCTCTCAGCCGGTTCTGAGATCCGAACGTCTCGACCCTCGACAATCAGCTGGGCTTTGGAGACACTGGAGCCGGCCACCACCGAGAACTCACCAGCATCAGACATGCGGATGGTCTGGATCATCAGGCGGTGGACGTACTTCTCTGCTGTCACCACATACCTGTGGACACTAGAAGGTCAGCTCTGGGGTAAAACTTCACTTGTTGGTGTTAATGTGGCACCTACCGTTCCTCTGATGTGTCCAGCTCTTGACCGTCCTTCATCCACGTCACCTGGATGTTTGGTTCAGATACCTCACATTCAAAAATGGCTTTCTTCTTCTCTGTGATTTTTATGTCCTTGATTTTCTTGGTGAACTCAATGACACGAGCTGGAAGCAGGGATGTGGGAATGAGCAGCAGTATGTGACAAACAGGTCCTTCAGCGGTCCTGAACTTAGATGGTGATGTTCTACCTTCAACAAACAGGTTGGCGGCGGAGGCAGCAGACCCGGCCACAAACTGATACTCTCCTCCGTCTCCAAAGTGGACGTTACGGACGGTGAGCGAATGCGTGAGCTGCCGGCTACGGACCTGACACCTCTCCGAGGACTTGATCTCCACACCGTTCTTCAGCCATTTGTAGGTGATTCCCTCGTGGTTGACGGTGACCTCGAATGTAATCGTGTCACGCTCCTGAGCGTTCAGGTCCTTCATCATGGAGGTGATGAGGACAGCTGAAGGAGACCAAGAAGACTGATCATCAGTGAATCAATACAAGATCAATGTAACAGACAAAGCTGTTCAACACATCATTTGATGACGTGACAGACAGAGCTCCGTCTGTTCATGTCTCCTGTGAGTTGGTCTTACGGTTGACGGTCAGCGTCGCAGACACTCGGTCGTTTCCGCAGACGAAGGTGTACTCAGCAGAGTCGTCCCCGCTGGTGTTCATGATCTTCAGCTGATGCAGTTTTCCCTGAACCACGATCCTGAACTTCTCGCTCATCTCGATCTCCACGCCATCCTTCAGCCAGGTGGACGGGACGTTAAAGTGAGAGACCTCACACTCGAACGTGGCCGCCTGAGTCTCTGCCACCTCGACGCTCTTCAGAGGTTTGGTGACTCGCAGCGCTGCCCATTTAGACAAGAAACGTAAATATAATAAATAACGTTTAACTCTGAAGTCCGTTGTCAAAGTCAATCGTGTCACGCACCCTCTACAATGAGTGTGGCGCTGCACTGCAGGTGTCCGACCACAGCAGTGTACTCCCCTGCGTCCTCGCTGCCCACGTTTTGCAGGATCAGCTTATGAGCTTTTCTCTCAGAGAGAATCTTACACTTGTCGCTGGACTTCAGCTCCACACCTCGGAACATCCAGCTGACGGGGATGTTGTCATGTGACAGACTCATCTCAAAGGAGGCGGTGCTGTCTGCCAGTGTTGTCACATCCTTTATTTTCTTGATGATCTTAATCACTGCAAAAATAAACTGGAGTGAGCGTCACACAAACAGGAAATGATTAGAGACATTAAAGAATTCGGCGTCTGGACTCACTCTCCACGTTTAGTCTGGCGTTGGCGGACAGTTTCCCCAGTTTGAAGGAATAAACCGTCTCGTCCTGCGTCCCGCAGTTCTTCACCTTCAGAGTTTGGACCATGCCATCAGAGCTGATCTCATACTTGTCGCTGTTCTGCAGCTCAACCCCATTGCGGATCCACTGCGAGCCTTTGACATCAGGGTGTGTGAGCTCAAGCGTGAACACCGCCTCCTGGGTCTCCGTCACCGTCTGGTTCCTCAGTGTCTTCTTGATCTTCACCGCTGCCAGACAAAACATGACAATCTATCGTATGGCTTCCACAACTAGAAGTACATGGTTTCTCATGTTATTCCTAGATGTTGTACTAAGTACTAAGGCCCAATCCCAACACACCCCCCGCCCTCTTTTTTTAGCCCTATACCTACATTTTTTGGGTTCCCATGGGGGTAGTGGCGTCCAAATCACCTTTTACATGTAGGGGTAGTGGACATAGTAGTGGGTAGTGGGGTGGGGGGTATGAATCTATCCCTTCAGAGAGAGATTTCAGATTCTGACTTGCCAAGCAAGGGCTTGTGAAATTTCCCAGAATGCTTTATGTCAGAATTTGCATACTGAATCAAACAACAATGGCGACCCATTGTCGAACCAGCGAGGGCACATGGAGACATCGGAGAAGAGGAAATGTGACCACAACATCTGCTCTTCACAATGAGATAATAGATAGATTTCCTGCTTTTAGGTACCTTCAAACACCGAATAACCAATCACAGTTGAATGAAAATATAGATTTTTGAGACTGCATTTATCAAACAAACCCCACATATCAGAACAGTTATATTTACTATGTGACGTATGTGTGAACTAGCAGTAGCTTGTGTGCCCGAACGTAAACTACACAGTAACGTAGCAAGTGGTGTCCAAATTCCTAGGGAAGATTTCAAAGCCCACCCCCTTGTGCCTTCATTTTGAGGGTGAAGGGGTAGTCGGTGAGGGCGAGTTGGAGTGAAGAGGGTGAGCTTTGGGATTGGACCTTATAGGTGTTGAGTCTATTGTCAACAGCTGCTTGATTCCTTCTCATCATTCATTCATCTTCTGTGGAGTCAATCCCAGCTGTCAATGGGTGAACGTCAGGGTACGACCTGGATGAGTCACCACCTCATCAGGGCCACATGAAGGACAGACGACCATTCACACTCACATTCACACCTAGGGGTAATTTACATTTATCTCATAATGTTGTTGGAGGAAGGTGGAGAACCTGGAGAGAACCCACGCAGACATGAGGAGAACATGAAAACTCCACACAGAAAGATCCCAGGCCCGGAATCGAACCAGTTGCTATAAGGCCACAGTGCTAACCACTGATCTTGAGTGAACTATCCCCAGGAAACATCTGGTTGCTGGACGACCCAGTGAGAACTCACCCTCTACCCGGAGGTTGGCGGTGGTCTTGGAGTTGGCCACCTGGTAGGTGTACTCCCCGACATCCTGAGGTCTGGTGATGATAAGGAGCAAGCGGCGGACAGCTCCCTTCACCACATTCACCACGGTATCGGTGAAGTCCAGGGGCTGGCCGTCCTTCAGCCAGAGGCCCTCAGTGTTGGCGTTGGCCACTTCACACTCAAACTCGGCAGTCTGAGACTCTGCAACCGTCACATCCTGCAACGGCCGAGTAATGGCTCCACCTGGTGGAAGCATGGGTCATTGTTTTACAGTCTGAATGTGACAGAGGGTGCCAGAAAGTTCATTATCTGATTTGTTAACAGCATCAGAGGACAGGACAACCTGTCCTAGTGTCCTTTTCAGATCAAGCTTTACCAACGTTGATATAAAATCCTTCCTATAAAAATCTGCTGAAAGGATTTTCATATCAGGAAGAAGCATGATGTGCCTCCCTGATGACAGGAACTAAAACCACAGCATTTTGTCCTACCAGAGACAGTGAGCTGGGCACTGGACGTCTTCTGCCCTGCATGGAACATGTACTGTCCCTCCTCATCCTTCATGGTGTCAATAAGAGTCAGGGAATGGACCTTCCCTTTGGATACCACATTGTGTTTTGGCCCAGGTTTGAGCTGCTGGTTCCTGAAGGTCCACACCGGGTCAATACCAGAGTGAGAGACCTCCACATCGAAGGTGACATTCTGGGACTCAGAGCAGACTTTGTCCGCCAGGTGCTTGACGATGTGAATCTCTGTGAGCAACATCAGCTTCAGTACGTGTTCCTCAAAGATCATCATAGGTGTAAGACCATCACCATTGCATTGCCCTCTTACCTTCAACAGAGAGGTTACAGCTGGTGTCCACCTTGCCAACCACCAGTTTGTAGTGTCCTTCGTCGGATGCATGGGTCCTGCTGAACACCAGGCGCTGCTTCGCTCCCTTTGCCACCATCTGGATCCTGTCACTGGGCATCAGGAGCTTGTCGTTGTGGAACCATTTGACTGAGCTGATGTCCTGAGCAGATATCTTTGCCTCCAGAACAGCTTTGGTGCCTTCAACAGAGGAGGTGTCTTTGAGTGGCACCACGATGTCAATGGCTGCAAGGAAGGACGGAGGAATGATTATTTACAGTATCAGAATACAATCATTTCTTTGAAGATGACATCACTGCTATGCCTGAGCTATGAGTAGATGAGATGTTCTTGGAGCAGTAAACTTACTCTGAACATTGAGTTTACAGGAGGTGCTTATGTCCTGGGCGGGAACCACAAAGGAGTAGGAAGCTGCATCATCTCTGCTGATGTTCTCCAACAGCAGCTTGTGAATCAGTTTGTCGATGACGATGTGGATGCGGTCAGAGGATGTGATGGCCTGGCTGTTCTTCATCCAGGTTCCCTCAACATTCTCCTGGGAGAATCTGACCTCCAGCTGAGCAATGTCGCCCTCGCAGACTGTGAGGTCCGTCAGAGGCTGCATCAGGGTCACTGGGCGCACTGAGGGTGGAGACTCACAATAAGCTCCAGATTCCCACAAACAACTATGTGTTTCAAAACTACTGCCAGGTCCCAATTAGCACCCCGTTTCATTAATCACAGGCAGAAGTTTACAAGGCAAACTCAGAAAAACTCTCATTGTTCTCCACAACTCGGTATCGTTGCTTACGTTTCATTTTCAGTGAGGCACTGGTTCTCAAGTCTCCACATACGAAGGTATATTTGCCCTGGTCCTCCTTTCTGACATCCTTGATGGACAGGGAGTGTCGACCCCGACGGGAGGACATCACATATTTACTGCTGGGTGAAAGCTCTTTGTCTCCAAAGAACCAGCTGCCTTCAGCGTCCTCCCGAGAAAGTTCAACCTCAAACTCTCCAGCATAGGTCTCGGGCACCTCAATGTTCTCCAGGTGTTTGGTCAACTCTAGTGCAGCACCTGGTGACCCAAAGACATGAGTAGCTTGTCCAATCAACCACACAAGACGCAGAGAAAAATCAGGGATGTTGTGTCAGAATCACCTTCTACATGAAGCAGAGCACTGGTCCTGATGCTCTCATCTTCCGCTAGCACACATGTATACTCTGCATCATCCCTCAGTTCAATCATCAGCACAGACAGAAAGTGGACCTTCCTGTCAGAGTGCATTCTGTGCTTGTCTCCAGAGAAGATCTCCATGTTGTTCTTGAGCCATTTGACTTTGACGAAAGGCTCGTTGGTTTCACACTCAAAGGTCACCATGGTGTCCTTCTCATTAGCACTGGTGTCTTCCAGGTTTTGAGTGAAGCTAATCGCTGCCTTAGCTGCAACAAGAAAATTAAGCGTGAGACTCAAAAATTAAATGAAATGAGACATGACGATGATTCTTAAAATACCTTGAACCAACAGGAAGGCGTGGCTGGAGGCCTCACCAGCGACGTTGGAGGCTTTCACCATGATACTGGCAGAGTCCTCAGCTGTGACGTCCCTCATCACCAGTTCACACAAGTGGTCCTCGGGCCAGTACCAGAAGACTCGCTCAGACTTCTCCAGGGGAATGCCATTCTTGAACCACTCGCACTCAGGTTCTGGTCTTCCAACCACTCGGAGTTGGAAATGCACCTCATCCATGGGAGCGACAGTCTGGCTCGTGATGCGTTGCAGGATCTTGGGGGCCTCCATGCTGGGGGAGAGCTGGACTCGCTCTGGTTTGATGGTGGGGATGGTCACCTGGCCCTGTTCTTCCATTTTCCTCCTCTCAGCCTCCTCCTTTTCTTTGAGGTGATGAAGCAGCTCCTCCTTTGTTTTCTTCAACAAATCCTCATAGGACTCGTCCTTCTTCCGAGACTTGAACTCCACAGCAGAAATGGACTCGTAGAAGCCTTCTTCTGTCCTGCGCTTAAATTTGCTCTTCAGCTCTTCTGACTCCTCTGACGTTTTCTCATGAACAATTCTCTGCGTCTTCCTCAGCTTGACCACCTCCCTGTCCTGTGTGCCATCGCCTGCTTGATCCACCTTCACAACATCAAAGCCCATTCTGCTGGGCTCGTGTGAGGCCTCTGTGGCCTTCTGCTCTGGAGCCCGACGTAGGACGGATCTGAAGTCCTCTTTCTGCTGGATTTCCAGCTTTACAGTGTGTTCAGTTGTACCAAAGGGATTATCTGCCACCACTCGGACCTCTCCTGCGTCGTATGACTTAATATCGACAATCTCCAAGTAGTAAATACCGTCATAGCGGAGTCTGTATCTCTTGCTCTTGCGGATCAGTTGTCCGTTGAGGTACCAGTTGACCTTGGGTGCTGGATAACCAGTCACTCTGCAACGGAATCGGGCAATGTCACCTTCCAGCACCCGGGCTGGTTCAGGAAGCAGGACAATGTCAGGTTTGGTCTTTTCAGATTCTTCGTCTGCACTGACTCCTGCAGGTCCTCCCTCATGAGCCATGCGCTCTATCTCGTCCATCCGGTATACTCCCTTCCTGCCTTCGGGAAGCTGAGTCTCCTCAACAAGGCCCTTCTCGTCTTTGACGATCAGGGTGGCGGAGGTCTGATCCACTCCAAACTTGTTGGTAGCTCTGCAGGTGATGACGCCGCTGTCTCTGGCATAAGCAACTTCATAGTCCAGACTGCAGTAGCCAAACTCGTTGACCATGCGCAGCCTGTTAGCAGCTGCCAGGGGTTTGCCGTCATGAAGCCACTCCACCACCATCGTGGGGTCCCCGATGGGGGTCAATCTGCACTCAAAGTGAGCTGGACCAAAATGCTTCATTCTAACGGAGGTTAGCTTCTTCTTGAACTGTGGCTTCTGCTGCTTCTCTTTGTCATAAAGGTCTCCTTCTTCCCATTGCTCTTGACCATAACGGAGATGAAGGGGTTCCAGCTCAGGAGCTGCAATCTCCTTGGCTTTGTAGGTTCCTTTGGTAATGATGAGTCTTCTCTCTGCTTGTGGTGCAGTGAAATCAACCTCGACATTGACTCTGCAGCGGGTGGTGTCCCTGCCAGCTTTGTTGATGGCCGTGGCTGTGTACCAGGCACTGTCTGTGCCCGAAGCGGAGGGGATCTGGAACTTGGCCTCTCCCTTGGTGCCGTCAACCCTTAAAACCATTGAAGCAAAGGCCATTCGTCAGAACACCGAGTCCTCCTCTAAACGTTAGTGAGCTGTATACCTGATATGTGGATGCTTGTGTGGGCTGATGATGTCACTGTTTTTCAGCCAGACGATGTCGGGCAGAGGATTTCCGATGGCTTTGACAGCCAACTCCACCAGAGTTCCCTGCTTCACCGTAATGTTTTTCAGCTTCTGTACAAACTGAGGGCGTGCCAAGCTTTCACGTGCTTTGGACACAATACAGACCAAGTCAAGTTAACCTCAAACATGTTGGTTGACTTTATAATGAATGTGTCCAATGAGATACTTGCCTTCGACAGTCAGATTTACAGAGACAGATGTTCTCCCTGCTCGGTTCTGAGCAACAACGGTCCACTCTCCAGAATCCTGTGGCATGGCCGGGACAACAATCAGTGACTGGATGCCGTCCTCTTTGATGACAATCTTGTGAGTGTAGTCATTGACCACTTGTTGTCCTGGAAACAAATGAATGAAATGTTTGAGCAGGTAAGCGGCAGATATCAGTGAGCAGTCTTTGGACCAAATGTCTCTCACCATTGCGGAACCAGTACGTGTCAGGCATCGGCCTTCCAACAACCTTTAAGTCAAATCTGGCAGTTTGGCCCTCAGAGCATTTGATTGACGATGGTTTCATGATGAACACTGGTTTGTAGAGTCGCTCCAGCTGAGCCTCATCTGTCTCCTCAAGCCTTCGGGCGGGAGAGCGACTGGGAGAACGAGCAGGTGAGCGGCTCACAGAGCGGGGAGACATGGATCTAAGAAGGTATTAAAAGTCTAATGGTTATACTGACATCATATTCATTTATGTTGTTCAGTTTTAGTTTAATTATTGGTGCAGCCACTGTGTCTATAGGATATGCAGGTGAAAACGTACGGGATCCTCTGTGCTGCAGGCTGGGGGGTGTATCTCTGGGGTGTCACAGATCCAGAGGGCTCCACATACAGCTTCCCTGAGCTGACGGCGTTTCCTTTGACATTGCTGGCGAAGGCGGTGTACACGCCCTCGTCTTCTGGCAGAACCAGCGGCAGACGCAGGCTGGCTCGTCCATCCTGAAGACAGTCCATCTGGTGACGTCCACCGGGCCTGATGCGCTGTCCGTCTTTGTACCAAGCAATCTGATGGAAGACAGCATGTCAGTGTATCTGCATCCAGATGTTGGTACCAGCAGATCCTAAAAGCCCAAACCTTTGGCAGTGGCATTCCGGCCATCTTGCAGTGGAAGGTGACGCCCATTCCTTCTACGATCCTGTAGTTTTTCAGGGGCGTGTCAAAAGCTGGCTGCACCGCCTCGTCGTCTGCTGCGGTCACCATCAGCTCTCTGTCCTCAGTCACCAGCTCTCTGTACGTGATCCTCATGATGCGCAGCTCAATTTCCTGGATGATCCGCTCTTCAAAGGCTGAAACCAGGAACTCCTACAAAGACAGAGTCTGATGTCCTGAAGTGGTTGGGCAGTGAGGATCACTGACATCACTGAACACACCTTTTCTGAAACGAAGCTAATCGGGGTCGTCACTCTTTTCTGTTCCATCTCGTACTGACTCACGAGCACAGTCGCCTCCGGAACCATAGCTGTCGTCACCTCAGTTTTATATGTCACATCCTGTTGCTTCATGTCGATTTCGTATTTCTCTGCGGATGCGACGCAGACAAACTTTGAGGCTTTTGAATGACAGAAGCGTTGACATATGATAACAGAAGAACTGATGGTCGCTGATACCTTCCTCCAGCAGGCTGGCTGACGCTGACACTTCTCCATGGCTATTCTTAGCAGAGATGGTGTAATCGCCCGCATCATCAGCAAACGTCATGGAGATCTCCAACCGGCATTCTCCAGTCTCCTTTTTGTAGATAACTTTGTATCTGATGTGAGAAATGAATCTCTGACTGTCATTGTGGAAATTACTCACCAATTTATGGCAACAGAGTGAATGGGATTACCGTAATGACATGCATGCATTTAAATGCCTGTAAATTTTCAGGAACCAATGGATGTTTTCTCCTTCTCTGGGTCCTTTTTTACACCAGGCAGAGGAACCAAGTGATACTTTTCAGCTTTCAGGAACAACTCAGTATTTTCTGATAAGCGTTACGAAAATACTCATGTAATTACGGTACTCCAAAGTATGTTAGTACCAATGTATCAGCAGCAATACTGTGGGTCTTAAAGGGTTAATGTTGGATTTTCCGGTGGTTGTCTGTTTCCTTTCAACTTAGTTTTTCAAAACTAGTTTTGGTTCTTTTGTTTCCTGTCGTTTATATGACGACTAATATGACATGAAACAAGGTTCAGGGTCGTCATCAGCAAACAGACATAAGGAGGAGGAGGGATGTGTACCGGTATCCTGTGGTCAGTGGCACGCCACTCTTCTTCCAGATGATGTGTGGTTTGGGGTTTCCTCCCACCTGGCATTCGAAGATGATGCTGGCGCCCTCCACCAGCTTCTGAGCACTCGGTTTCTGGATGAAGAAGGGAGCAGCAGACTCTGCCACACTCACCTCTGTCACGTCTTTGGTGTCGACAGAAACTCTGGAGGACATTTGATCAAACACAATGAGTCAAAAACATATAAATCCAATTTTAACACAATCTTTCACAACCCTCACGTTTTGTCGAGTGCAGTTCTCGTTTCGGTCACAGTCATCACCTCCTCTCTGCTCTCAACTTCCTCTAAAACTGCAAGATTGAGACCAGCAATGAGTAGGGTTCATCTAAACATAAGCATCACGTAAGCTGACTTCAAACGAGTCTCCAGTCACATTCAGGTTCAATCATGAGTTGTCCCTCTACCTTTGACCAGAAGGTAGCAGGAGGTGCTTGTGGTTCCCGCCTCATTGGAGGCTGTGCAGGTGAAGTGGCCACTGTCTTCAGCGAAGGCCTCACGGATCACCAGCCGGGCCACTCCTTCCTCGTAGCTGATCTGGAAGTCGATGGAGCTTTCGATCTTGTAGTCTTCTCTGAACCACATGATGACAGGGCCTGGCTGACTGCTGAGCTGACACTCCAGCATCACCGACTCACCCTCCGTCACCGTCACGTTCTTCAGGCCCTGAAACGGAAAAAATCTTCAGACCACAAGGTGGAACAGAACACCATCAGCAGGAGGACAGACAGTAAGTTTACTCACAGCAATGATTGTGGGCGGTACCACTGGCACTGGGGCTTTTGTTGGCATGGCAACCACCTCCTGAGGGGAAGACAAGAGGTGAGCGGTGCTGCATGTAGAAGCTAAGGTGTTAGAGCAGTGCATATGACAGATGGAGGTCAATAGGTGAGGGGGGGCCAAGAGAAGTCTGTGCTTCTCCAGCTGCGTTATGGTGAAGAAGAGGGACATGAGCCCACAGTTTAGCTCCCACAGGAGCTAAACTGCAGAGGTGACAGGGGAGGGGGTCGTACCAACCTGGGGCTCCCAGTCCTCAAACTCCTCCTCACTCTCTGCGTAAACCCCACCCGCCCGCAACTCAAAACGATTCTGATATCTGGCATCTTTAAAGGGTGGTGGGAGGGGCTCCGCCGACCCTCGCATCGCCACAGCCACTCTGCGCGACGGACTGGGAGACTGAACAGACTTGATGATCTTTCTGTGAGTGGAGGGCAAGGACAGCTCCTTCTGCAGGGAAGACATGGCAGAGCCGGCGATGGACACCTGGCCGAGCCAACGAAAACAGCATTAAAGGTGAACTTGGTCCAGGGCGTCATTGGCTGGGTTAGTGAGGACCACTGTGGACTTTAGTCAGCGTGGGGTCGAGCTTGGTTCATCCACGAAGAGCAGGTTATCAGATCATCAATCCCTATGGCTCAAACTGATTCACAGAAATCCGGATGTCCACTCGCACACTTCATCTGATGGTTAGGACTGCATTTCTAGTCTGGATCCAGGTTACCGGCGTCCCAGGAACCACAGAAAAAAAACCTTTAACATGACTGTGTCCCCGCGGATACGTTGGTACTAGCATACTTAGGAGTACCGTAATTACGTGACTGTTTGTGCTATCAGAAAACATTGATCATTGAGAAGTAAGAAGTTGCATTCTACAGCCAATTTGGGTTATTACCGTAATGACAGCACCATGGCTGCGGTCACCTTTCAGGAACTGAAGGACGTTTTGTCCTTCTCCTAGCTCCTTCTTTACACCAGCTGGAGGAGCTGAGTGATGCTCGATCAAATGTTGCTCGACGTCCACTGGCTATGAGAAGGAGAAAACATCAAATGGCCAAATGTTGGTTCTCACAGCTCCTTCACAACAGGTAGGGGAACTGAGTGACAGTTCTCAACTTATAGGAAGCGTTCCACGTTTTCTGCAAATAGTCGCATAATTACAGTACTCCACAGTATACTAGAGTGAATGTATCACGGTGATACTGTTGGTGTTAAAGGGTTAAATCAAATTTAGATAATTTTGCTTTAAAATGATTAACTGATGAGAACGAAGCAGCCTCTGGTGTTGTTGCTATAGTTACTGTCACTGAGGTGTCAAAACAGAACCTCACAGGGTTAGGACACACAGACGATTTGTTGCTTGGACACAGAACTGTCTCCCACCTACTTGCTAACAGCTACATTAGCTCACATGAACCTGGCTGAGCCTGAAAGTACCAGATCAACGCTGAACATGAACACAGCTGGTACTTGATCCACAGACGATGTTGACCAATGTTTTCATCACCAAACCAATGAGTGAGGAGGAAAAGGAAACTCATAAAAAAGAGGATGTGAAGAAAAAGGACCTGAGGTTTCCTGGAAAGGTTCTGAGTCGTCAGCAGTGATTAGTGATCAGCTGATCGGTGAACACACGGTGAGTGGTGTTTTGAAGGCGGGTAGAGCACCTCAGTGTGTGTTAAGGTGGGTGTGTGTTAAAGATGGAATGGTCTTTGGCAGCAGCTCCTCTTCTTACCTCATGGCTACTTTCAGGTTTAGGAACAGAAACTTTAGAAACTGTGAAATGTGGAACGGAGGCGACGCCAGCGTCCACGTGGAAGAATGTTTCTTTTCTCTGCATCTGTGACCAAGAGAATTCACTTAGACCACAGAGTCTGTGACGTGAATCATGTGATGACCTCAGGAACTCCTCCGACCTGGACTCTCTGCAGCTCTGAGGTCACAGTGGGTTCAGGAGGCACCTGACACTCTACCTCCACCTCCAGAGCTGCCTCATCTCCAGCTTCTCCACCCTCCGCAGACACAGGCTGACGGACTCGAGCCAGGTCGACAGCCGCCACCACCGTGGCAACCGCCTCTGCTTTTTCACCCCCCTCCACCTGGCGACAGCACAAAGAGCTCAGGCCCTCCACCAGCAAGAAGAGCAGAGGAACCAGCCTCATACCTAACCCCACCAGTGGGCAGCAGAACACCTGATGCCCACCATTGGAACACAGGGGACATGCTAACGGCCTTAGCATCAGCTAACAAGGACGTTTTCAGTTGGTTCAGAAGCACAAGCTTTCGGTTCTGATTGTGGAAAGGGGGGTCCTTGGGAGGTCCCTGTGTTGGGGCTCTCTGTGTTGTGGGGGGGTCCCTGTGATGGGGGTCCAGTCCCGGACTGCTGCAGTGACACTGTCACTAAATGTTTTCTGTTGTACTGATGTGACCCACTGACACTCGTGAGGTTCAGAGACACTGAAGGGAAGACATCATCAGCTGCTCGCCCACCTCCACCACCTTCACCCACAAACCCATGACAGTCCTGTGTGATTGCATTCAAACCTTCTTGTTGTGGAACAGATGAATATGTGTTGTTACTGTTTGTACTTGTAATGTGCTGCCACAGCAGGAGCTGATCATGAAACAGAAACAAACTGCTCTGTGGTTCTCACCTCTCTGGTGGTGTGGACCTCCTGCTCCCCGTGCTTCTCCCGGTGCAGCTGGGCGGCGCTGGTCACACTGGTCATACTGGTCATACCAGTTACACTGGTCAAAGTGGTGTAACTGGCTTCAGCCGTGAAGTCTCCCTGCTTCCACGGCGGCAGAACCTCAGCAGACGCAGACACCTGCAAGAGGACGTTGGTTTGAACCTGAAGAGCAGATGCTTCAAACCACACTTCGACATCTCAAACATGCTGTGAATGTGTGAATATCTGCCGACAATGACAACTTTTACACGAGCAGTCATCATCTCCTCACCTGTTTCCTGGACATCACTGGAGACTTAACAGGTCTGATGGGGGACACCGACAGTCGGGTGGAGGAAGAGACCTCCTGCCTGCAGAGACCAAACACACTGGATGTCACCGCGCCCACACTTCTGACCCTCGACAGCGCTGAAGCTAAAGTCCTGGAGAAACATCTGTACCTGACAGGTGCGGGCGACGGCCCTTTGACATGTCTGACAGGTGAAGGTGACTGCTGGCGTGCGCCCATCATCTTGGAAACAATTGATGGTGGAGACTTGGAGGTCGGTTTTGGTGGAACCCGTGGGGGGGTTCTATGAGCCAAATGCTGAGACATCATTCCTCCTTCTATTTGCACCTCCATCATGGTGGCTGACTGGAAACTGGCCTCCATCTTCTGAAGCAGAAGAAAACTACTCACACCAACCACATCCACTGTCATGTTCTGTAGACAGATCACAGGGAACCTGAAGTACCCGGAGTAAAATCACACAAAGTCCATTCCTAGAGAGTCTCATGCTCAAACTCAGAGCATGTTGATGTGAGGTGAGAGCTCCACCACCACCTGGATCTGGATCAGGTTCAGATGGTTCTGGGGTTCATTGATCAAATATACACAGGAGACGTTTGTGCATCCTGGAATACAAGCAGGTCGTTGTCTCACCCTCTGAACGGCGCTCTGGGATGTGGTCATCTGAGACGTGGACACAATCGTCTTGGTTTTCTTTGCAGGAACAGCTTCTACACCTGCCACCAACACAAACACGTTCATGTCCCGCAGTGGATCTGCGGCATATGAGCTTCACTCTTTAACATCAATGCTATCAATGGCGCTACACGCTGGCATACTTTGGAGTAACGTATTTCCAAAATGATCTGCACTGTCAGAAAATGTTCGATGGTTCCTGAAAGGTGAGAAGTGTCACTCATTTCCTTTACCTGATGTGAAGAAGGAGATAGGAGAGGAAGAAAACGGCCATCGGTTCCTGCTATCTGAGAACAACCATGTTGCTATCATTACGGTAATCCCATTCACTCTGTTGCAAGAAGCCGGTGAGTCATTAGACTTGGATGTGTCACCAACTTGGATGTGAAATGCAACATCTCAAATTTCAGAAACTGATTAAAGTTTTCTCCCTCTCCCAGCTCCTTCTTCACACCAGGTAGAGGAACCGGTTGACACTTCTCAGATTTCAGGAACGGGTCAGTGTTTTCTGACAGCACTCCATTGTATGCTATGTGAATGTATCGGCAGCAATAGCGTTGGAGTTAAAGGGTTAAAAATGGCAGACTCACCCTGAACCAGCAGCTCAGCGGTGGATGTGGCCCGTCCGCTGCTGTTGGTGGCGGTCACAGAGTAGGTCCCAGAATCCTCTGGGAAGGCCTCAGCGATCAGCAGACTGTACAGGTCTCCTTCCTGCAGGATCCTGAAGTCAGCCGAGCTCTGGATCTCAGCTCCCTCTCTGTAGAACTTCACCACAGGTGTCGGGATTCCCACCACACGGACGTCCAGCCTCACCTGGCTGCCCTGTGTCACCGTGGAGCTCTGTAGTCTTTGAAGGAAGTTTGGTGGCGCTGTCTCCGCTGCAGAGACAGGAAGTACAACGTGGACATTTGCCAACACGTGAGGAAAAGTCGATGTAACAACCTGATCTTCAGAGGCAATGAGGAATCCCTGAAGGAAATGCTTTATAGTCTATGAGCATCAAAAGAGCTCCACACTTAGCCCATCAGACCCTAACCCAAACCCTAATCCTCATCCAACCCAAACCCGAACCCTAATCCTCATCCAACCTCAACCCAAAC
>CAAKHB010001991.1:111401-133924 GCA_901007665.1 Aeoliscus strigatus | reverse complement strand
ATGAGCAGTTGATTAGAATTAGATGTGTGGGAGCAGGGTGGCATCTAAAACCTACAGGATAGGTAGCTCTCAATGACTGGTTTGGGCACCCCTTGCATAGCAGAATGTGGAAAGCATAAGAAAACACTATCTTTAAACAAACGTAGTTATCCATTCAGATGGATAACCACGTTTTCTCTGTCTCTGTTTCTTTGTGTTGATTTGAGATGTCACATACTGATGTGGTAACCCGCAGTGTTCAGCTGCAGGGTTTACATTGCATACATTGTTTTTGATCCACACATTAGTGGACAAAACAAAAATGGACGAATCGCAACTTCATCACAGGGCGAACATGTAAAGACAGAACCATCCACACTCAAATTCATACCTGTAATTTAGAGTGACCAATTAACCTGTCATGTCTTTGGCAGGGGTGAGGAAGCCGGGGAAAGAACCCACGCAGACAAGGGTAGAGAATGCAAACACACAGACAGCTAAGTTTCCCTGCTAAAAGCACAATACATCAACTTAATAATCCCAACTCAGTCCCAGCCAGTCGGTATTTCACAAGCCAAGTTAGATCTATTTTAATATGTGCAAGTGATGGTTTATATGGGCCTGGTTCAAATAAATGTGTTCATGGGCGACACTGTGGTGCGGTGGTTAGCACTGTCACCTCAGAGCAGGAAGGTCCCTGGTTCGCTTCCTTCTACATGGAGTTTCCGTGCTCTCTGTGTGTCTGCATGGGTTCTCCCACGTCCCACATCCAAAAGTATGCTGAGGTTAATTGGTCAATCTAAATTGCCCGTAGGTGTGAATGGTTGTCTGTTCTTCACGTGGTCTTGTGATGAGCTGGCGACTCGTCCACGGTGTACCCTGCTGTCCACCTGTTGACAGCTGGGATCGGCTCCAGCACAGCTGCGACCCGTAACCGGAAGATGAATGAATGAATGAATGTGTTCATGTAAACCAAGGGACATGTTGTGCGTTTGATCAAACAAAATGGATGTACTGTACATATAGGTTTTTGAAAACACGTACAACAAATTCATTTTTAGGTTTTGGTCTTTTTTTTGTTTTGCTTACCGACAAAAAAGTTAAGAATATCACCACATCTTTTAATGTCTCCACAAGTGCCACATGTAGTATGTAGTATTACAGACTAGTGTGCAAACTATTGATAGTCTCTCCAGAAGTGGTAAGAAAAACTTAAGGCAAGGAGGTAGAGGAAAAGTTCTTTCCTCCAACATCCTCAGATGTAGGATACCCGACAGTGAGGCAAGGCAATTCAGGCCAGTGTATTTTGACAGGTCTCAAGAATCAGAGGAATTACTTCGGTTACTGTTGGAAAAAAATGTTTTTGGCTGACCCTGGCTGTCAGGTTTAGCCTGTCAAACAGATTTTGACATTGTTGTACTCACAGGGAAAGGTTGGTAACAGAGATGACCACACAGTCAGCAGGCTTTCTTTCCTCCTGAACCTGTCTATAGAACTTCTGATACAGGTTTTTCCGCCTGTCAGCTGGATTGCTCTCTTGCTTGGCTGAGGAAGTTAGAAGGGGTGGCAGAGAATGAAGAGGGAGGTACAAGTAGACAGCAAGAAAAAAAAATGTGATTTCTTCTCATGAAAGATGATTTTTGGTTTATTTACAAACTTAAGTCATATCTATGTATGTATTCTTAGTATTTTAACTTAATTTCCATGTTTGTGTGGTTGCTAAACCAGCTGTGTATTTGTTAAATGATGTGATATAATTTTAATTTGATGATTGATTCCATTTAACAGAGTCAGCTGTGCAGGTAGTGATAACTGTAGCACTGTTTGTAGCTCCGGTGCATTGCACTGGCAGTGGACTTGTTTGAAATGAGACTGTTCCTGAACAGAAATTGTTTAATTTGATTGACTTGAAAGAGTCATAAAGCATTCATTTATCTTCTGTGAATATTCACTTTGAGGACTCATTTACGCTGACATATGTGCAATATAATCATGGCTGGTTTATTCATGCTGGTCATTATATCCAATTTGCATTGTTCCACTTTACTCTATGCCATGCAACATGTGTAATATATGTTTTATTATATATTTATTTATTTATTTTTATTTTTGTTTTTACCTGACAGTTACTCAGAGTGCTTTTGTACTGTTTGTCTAAGCCAAGAACTGTACAAAATTTCATTGTGCCTAGCATAATGACAATAAAGATTCTGATTACAAGAATAACAATATAAATACAGCACATTTAAAATGTGCTGACTGGTTGAGATGTGTTAATTTTTAGTGCTGATGAAAAAAAAGTCTCACCATTTGTCTGATGCTTGATGCCTTCATACTTCACATGTCCGCTGTAGCTTTGTTTTTGCTCTAGTTCTTTATAACTGAAAGACAAGTGGTGAAACAAGTGCACTGTTCATTACAGTACGGTTTCACATGATAAAATGTTGTAAACATTCAAAACCAGGTGGCAGCTTCTTTCATTAATCGTCAAGGCACAGTGTGCTTGAAACATCAAAATACTTTACTATAGTCCTGTATTTGAGGGAACAAATAAAGGACAAAATAAATTCAATCTCAGTGTGCAAAGGATGTATTTGTTCGGCTTATATACATGTTCTCCTGCTGCCGACCCGTGGCTGTGCAAGGACATTCTGTTAATACATCTTCAGATGTGTCTGAGATCAGGAAAAAGTTAAGGTACTAAAACTGTATTAACCTCATAAAAAGTAAAACTATGAGTACTTGCATCAGTTAATGTCGTTCGATGAATCCTGTTGTTCAAATTGAGGGGTTACGCGAATGAATATATGACTGAATTAAATAATGACTGCTTGTGTGAATTCGTTAACATTTTAGATTGCATTGAGCTTCATTAAGGCAGGAGAAGCAGCTTGCAGACATCTAACTGCTAGCGACATTACCTGTCCAGTGCATCCTTGAGCTCCTCGGTCCTGTCTTCTCTGCTCGGGTAAGGAGCTGCTCTCCGAAACAACCGCAGTTGCTGAGCACTACCAAAGAAAACAGGCACTTTATATTTAAGTACACACATCAGTTACTACTATTAACTTATGTAGTAAAACACTTAAAATTACCACCACGCACACATATACAAAACGCAAGCTATGTGCTAATGCTAGCGGGCTACGGCTAAACCAGAAACCACTTGAACTACCTGCCGTTTGGGTTAGCTGGCGGCCGCCGCCCAGCCACTGAGGACTTCCCCCAAGAGGACATTTCAGACACCAACGAGATCCCCCCTAGACAAATATATGCGTTTAATAAGCAGCAGAGGAGACAACTGTATCTAACGTTTCTCTGCCATTGTTCGACTACCACAGCACCTCCTGAAGTAGAGCACTGAGGTGCCGCCAGCCCAGGGATGTGCGTAGAGGGAGAAGTCTTCTTCAACAGCGTTAAATGAGCGTTAAAAAGCGCGACTGCCACCCCCTGGACTATGGTGTTGGCGGTGCTAAAATGAATAAATCGTGTTCATGGTTCAAACACGGTTTGTTTACGCTGCTGTAGATCTCAGCAGCGTTTCGATTATGTTGTACATTATTTCCAAATTAATGAGTTTGTTTATGTTTACCTATCTATCGGAAGAAGGTGAATCATTACGGACATTAATTTCCTGAATTTTAAATGACAGACATAGATCAAATATGATAATTTAATGAATCTGACAGTTTGTTTAATGATGAGCACCTTGAGTGTAGCGCGGATACTCTCACGCACTATTCTCACATCGTGAGCGCGCCGCGGCGTTGAGAGTCGCCATCTTATTTTGAAAATCAAACTGAACGGGAGGCGCAGCGACCCTTCCATTTCTTTAAGTTTGTTGAGAGAAACGAGAAGGAATGAACATCTGAATTACTTTCTTGGAAACACGGTGAGATTCTCAGTATATCTTTAACATGACCATCGACAGGTTTGTAGATTACAAATCAGCAGCGGTATTCATCCAGAGGACGGTGGCTGTTAGCCACCAGCTGGGGGGTGTCTATTTGCTGAAAAGCAGCTGTCATATTGGTCACATATAACAAAAGTATTTTAATCATTAATGTTGCAAGCTTTCTCTTACATCGTTTGTAGGGGTCTGAAAATATTAGTACAGTATTAGTCTTTTCGTCAGTACAATCTATTTGTCATTTGTATCTATAACGACAACGTTACGGACCCATGGACTAGACGGAGAAATAGGATGGAAATTGGCTAGTGCTAGCAAGGTTAATGCTAATGTTAGCTAGCAAGATCGTGCAAAACCCATCCGCTGTAACTTACATGCGGCCTTCAAGATTACCGCCACTGTGGCACGGGTAACCCACAACATGTAAAACGTTTTAGATGATTATTTACAGCCGGCTTGCTTGCACCAGTTGCAGTTGAATAATAAATGAATTCTTAAAATTGTCATGTTGGCACATACACGCCAGTTTAAAATGAGCTAGCTCCACGTAAATGCTAATAAGGTAGCTTTCATTTATCGCCGACAGAGCTAGTAATATTTTACAGGGGCGAATGTAAACGGTAGCTATAATCCTAAATTGTATTGTTAAATTGGCATGTGACTGTTTGTGGAAAAATGTTGTAAAAATCACTACAGACAACGGATATTTTATTAAAATTACACGCGATTATGGTCTCTAAAGCTAACATAAACTTAACGTCGGAAGAGTTTCCCAGCGCAGTAGTGCTGTTAGCCTGGGTGTTAACATTAGCTATGCTACATGACCATAACGCATTTACCGTGGTGGTTAACATGAATTCTTCAAAAGGCGACCATTGTATAAACGATAAATACATCATATGTTCTAGTCGGGTGTGATTAATATATTTCTACAACTGAGTGCCTTGTCTCATTTTGGTAGCTTACTAGTGACTGAACATTTGCTAGCGCAACATTCACTTGTCCTTTGTTCCAGTGGGTGATTTTATTCCGAAGTTAATGGTTTGTCGGTTAGTTTCGTCGAAAAATATCGTTCGTGGCGAATCTGATTTTAATGTGGACATTCATGCCTCTGCAGTTGGTCGGTATAAATAAGGTAACCATATATTTCTTAGGACCCTTTACCCTTAAGTAGCTACGTTAGCCGTATGCATAGCGGAGGCCTAGTTCAAGCAACTGTCAGTACAGTTTATATAACTTCGATATGCCGGTGAATGTAGTCCACGTAGCTCCATGGAGTTTTTTTATATATATATATATATATATATATATATATTATATATATATATATGTGTGTGTGTGTGTGTTTGTGTACACACAATATATATTCTGTGTTGGATATCAATCGTAAACTGTTCTGCTTGTGAGTGGAGTGAAACAACTCTTTGGTGACACATGCACAGCCATACCCATTATCATTCATTTTGAAGTTCATTGAAAATTGTATGGTGTGGCTGAAAACTTTTTGTTTTTCTTTCAGATGCTGAACTTTATTTTAAACTGAAGGACTCTACCTAGCACCGGGAGCCACTGATAGGAAATTCATTTGGAAGCCAATATTTTTCACACCTTTTGGGGGGGGGGGCAGAAGTAACCTATCACCGAAGTGACTAAAGGGGAATAATGGTGATTTTGCGCCGTGCTCGGCCGCCTGCTTCCGCCCCAACCAGCAATGAATCTTGACTCGCTCTCGCTGGCTTTGTCTCAAATCAGCTATCTGGTGGACAATTTAACGAAGAAAAACTACAGAGCCAGCCAACAAGAAATACAGCATGTAAGTCGTAGTAAAGCAACTATTTTTTACTTTCTTCCCCATTTCTATTAACAAAGGTGAAGTAAGTGTGTGTGTGTGTGTACACGACATATTGTGAATTTATCTTGTGAGAGCAAATAACATATCTATCATATATACACACACATATGTATACATACACATCTCTCCTTGTGTTTACACTTCCTCCAGATTGTAAATCGGCACGGTCCTGAGGCAGACAGGCATCTTCTACGCTGTCTTTTCTCGCATGTGGATTTCAGTGGAGATGGTAAAAGCAGTGGCAAGGACTTTCACCAGGTAATTTTAATTGATGTAAAAATTGTACCATAGTTTACCATACATTATTTGTGGCAGCAAGCCTGGTTATTTCACTTACTGCCATACATTGGCAGCTCCATCACTGAAACTTTTATGAATCCGTGCAGCAGATGTAACAATTATACGACTGAGATTTGATAACAGTTCCTTTCTGTTCTGCAATTAAATGGTTGGTTTGTGCATGCTTCAAAAATTTGCAAGGTGAAATAGGCTGTTGCAGGGTGCCACAGTCTAATTTATCAACAGCATTTTCTAATTCTAATTGTATATATGTATTTATGTTGATTGTTGTAAGAGACTTACACTCCTATTCTGTTCTTCACTTGCATCTGTTCTCTTCTGTCTTATCCCCGGTACATTTTGTTTTTCAACTTGCCCAAGACACAGTTTCTGATCCAGGAGTGTGTGTCGCTGATATCTAAGCCAAACTTCATCTCCACTTTATGTTACGCTGTTGACAATCCCCTGCACTACCAAAAGGTAGAGTGCTTGTCTGACTTTTAACATTGTACATTTTTCAAGATTACTTCACACTTTAATGCAACTGTATTACTGTTAGTACATCTTAGTTCTAGTAAGGACTGTATTCTGTTACATACAACATTGCTTTTCTTTATTATGACATATCAGGTTTGTTCTTAGACACATGGCAGCACGGTGGAAAGCAAGGTGGTACCTTAAGAGAAATTCATATTTAAAGTCCTTATGTTCTTTCAGAGTTTGAAGCCATCGGCCCACTTATTCACGCAGCTCAGTAAAGTTCTTAAACTCAGCAAGGTCCAAGAGGTAAGTCAGCTCTATTATGGCTTTCATTTCAAGTATCAATGTGTCACATGTTTAATGGATAAAACACCTTAGAAACTCTGCAAATCATTTACTTCCCAGGTTATTTTTGGCCTTGCTCTGCTAAACTCCAGCAACGCAGACCTCCGGGGATTTGGTAAGCAATTCCAATAGAGCTTGATATGTTAGAACCTAAACTATTATTGACACCAATTTACTCTAAAAAAGTATTTTTCCGTTGTCAAGTCAGATTTGAATTGTATATTGCCCTTATCACATCAGCATCTCATACAAGCTCTCATGAGCAGCTCTTGGTGACAGAGGCGAGGAAAAACTCGGGCAGGTCCAAGGCTACGTGTGGATAGTGATGTCATGATTATAGACTTTTGGCGGTGCGATTATTCTTTGTTTTTCCACAATCTGAAAGGGCATCATGTCCTTTGATATGAAATACGCCACCGCATGACTTTTCCACACTTCCACAGCCGGATCCGGGTTCATTTTTAGCTAAAAAAAATATTAAAAAATATTATTAATAGACCATCCATATGTGAGAAGATATCAGTAGACTTGAACAGAATATTTTGATTTATCAACGTCATCCCTTCAACCCTTATAGATCATTCTTTATGTATCCAGACACTGAAGTTGTTCAATAGCAATTACTTATTTGTAAGCAGTCAAAAGGTCATGGGTTCTGTACTGCCTATTCAGTAGTTCACATTCTATTATATAATTGTCAATTCACATGAAACATTGTTCATGTGAATCAACGAGTAGAGGAAGAGACATCGCAGCTCAGACCCTCCAGCTGTTTATCTCTCTTGCTTTGAAAAGGTGTGTTTGTCCGAATGTATGCGTAACGTTCATTGTTAGTGGTTTTACATATTAACTACCTTGATATTGGCATAGAGGGATGGGTGTTTTCCTGAAGATGTCAAGTTGTGTTTGATGTATTAAAGCCTTAACTCGCCAGGTATTTCAGACCAATATTCATCATTCATCAGAATATTCTGGTCATTTTTCAAATGAAATGGTCCCATATCGTGACTTAATACGTTTATTTGGTGGAAAAGGTTCTGGCAGATTGCTTCTCTTTGCCATTTTCAGTGCTTGAAGTGGTTCTCACATTAAGGAGACGACATGCAGTTAGCGTTCCGCCGCATCTCTAGCTTGACTTATGCATCTCTTACGATCAACCAACTGTGACTTTCATAATTGCAATTAATTTTAAACTTGATTAATCCTGACATTTCTACATGTGGATGGTCTTCCGTCACAATCAGTCGGGGGTTAAACAGAGAAACAGACAAGTAGGCAGAGAGAGACAGGTAGAGACATAACAGGGGAGAGAGAGAGAGAAGCAGAGGCAGGAGCAAAGGAAAGCAGCAGGGATAGAAGAGCAGGAGGACACAGAAAACCATAGGGTACAGATTTGCTAATATATAAATGAGCTGCAGCAAAATAAACTGTTGTAACAGAAATCCCTACAGTGAATTACATGATTTTTCAGAACAAGTTTTATCACAGCTGTAGTTGGTTATTGTCCTTATCATGTAAGATAGAGCTTCTAAAAGTCCAGCAGTGCAAGTTTGTCCGGCGGTCAATGGCAGCAGGAAGGACCCGGATGAGGAAGCACATCCACCATCTAACAGGTCATGGCAGCAGGAGGAACTTCGTACAGGCAGATCAGGAATCCATCAGATCCAGGAACAGGAGGAATCCCAGACTAGAAAGCACCGGAACTTCAGGAGACAAAAGAGGGTTAGAGACATGCAAGATGTAGATCAAACATATAGCGTTACAAGAGGAGTTACGACGCTTTTCCATGACATGGCTCTATCACAAATGGACTCAAGTTGCCTCGATTCTACCCAGCAGTTTCCATAGACGAAAGTACCTGGTACTTTTTTTAAAATTTTTTTAGTACTTCCTCTGTCGAGGTTCCAAGCAAGCTGAGCCAGTACTGAACATGTGACCTCGAAGAGTGACGGCCTCTGATTGGTCACCAAAAAGAGAATGCCATCTAGGGATGTCATTCTGTTATAGATTTTGGAGATGCAATTATCCCCAAGGACAAAATCTGGATTTTCATTATTAATAATAAGGTGGGAAACAATGAGAATATAAGATTTTTTTTTTAAAGAAATCTGTTTTTCCCACAATCTGAATCCTTTGATATGAAATATGCCACCACATGGTTCAGCTCTTTGGCTTGTTTTGATGAAGGAGCATATTTAATGGACTTTAAAATAACTTTTCCACACTTGGCTCAGTTACAGCCAAGAGTGATCATTATTTGTAGACAGACACTAACAAATAATTACTTATTTTGAGCAAAAGGCACTTAGTTTATGTTGTATTCTATAGATATTGTTCATGTGAATCAACAAGTAGAGGGAGAAAGACGCCACAGCTGCAGCCCCACTCCTCTGGCTCCAACCCCCTCCTCCACCGCTCTCTCACTCTCTCCTGCCTTGATAAAATGTCTGTGAACGTACAGCAACGTTCGTTTGTGGTTTAAATGTCAATTAGTTACCTTTATTGGAATAGGGGGATGAAAACCAGTGTTGACGTATTAGAGCCTTCACTGGTCATTTTTCATATAGCCAAAATGGTCCCATATGTTCTGGCAGATTGCTTCTCTTTGCTATTTTCAGCACTGAAGTGGTTCTCACGTTTAAGACATGATATGCAGTTAGTGTTCTGCCGTGTGCGCTGGTTTGACTACTTATGTATCTCCAACGTACATTATCATTTTTTTAAGTTTTAATTTTTGTATTTTACACTTTGAGACAGCTCCGTCAGGTGGTGTTACAGTGGTTCCTTGGTATACGGTATCTACATATAAATGCCAACACAGAGTAATTCATGCAATGTCTATACTTGCCATTAACCCACCACGACTTTGATAATCACGATTAGAGATGATCACGTACACAGAACTCCCCTCCGCGGGTCGCTTCGTCCAGCTCTTAAATGTTCTAACTAGCCAAAAAACATACTAATGTCTGTGCTTTATCGACTGATCACAGTGTGTGTTTTGATGTTGTTCAATGAGAACGCGACAAATGAAGAATTGTATCGCTGTTGCCAGTAAAACTGCCAGTAGACTCCTGTGTGGAAAGTAGAGCTTGGGACGGCCCTCTCTCTGTAGTGACCAATTAGTTCAGCACTCGTTTACTACATCAACGTCTCATTTAGTACTGGCTCAGCTCGCTTGGAAACCCGCCAGAGGAGGAACTAAAAAATTACCACGTACCAGGTTCTGTCCCTCGTGGAAACGCAAAAAAGCCTGGTTGAGCAGTGCTGGAAAAGCGCCTTAGTACAGAATAGCTATAGGGCCAGTTTAAGGATGTATGCTAGAAACTGCTTGTTATACCCACTTTGCAAAAGACGAATGTAGGGATGTCATTATGTCAGATTTTGGAGTTGCTATTACCTTCAAGGAAATAATCAGTTTTATATGATTTTTACAGTTATTGATAATATGGATGGAAACGGTGAGAATTGCAAGATTTTTTTAATTTCCTCTTTTGTTCTGTTCAACATTTCTCAGGTTCTGCAAATACAAATTAGTAATTCCATATTTTGGAAACAAAATGTAAGGAGCCTCATAAAATTCTGGAAGGGCATCATGTCCTTAGATATCAAACATGCATGGTGAAGCTCTTTGATGAGTCAGCATATTTAATGGGATCATTTTTGGCTAAAATTGAATAAAAGATACTACTATTAATAATAGAGCCTGCAATTGTGAGAGTATCAGTAGACTGGACTAGAATATTTGATACACCATCATCCCTGACAATGACAAATGCATTTTGTAGCCAGACATTATACTGAGATTAATGAAATTCTTAGGATTAATCCACCATGACTTTCATAATTGTTATAGTCCTAAATTCAATTAATCCTGACATCCCTAGAAGAAATTCAGAATGACAAATGTTATGTATTATATTCGCCAGTTTGTACTAAGCCAGTCATTTGTTCAGAATTGCTTTAATTTACTCTTTGTAAAAAATTAAATATGAGACTGCAGATCAGAATAAAACAATGCAGAATCAGACCAGGGTTTGCAAACAATAAATGCCAGGTTTTGAGGATGGGGACGATAGAAACACCCAGCAGTATTTGGATCTTTTTTCCCAGAAGTCTGAGGCAATACATGTGTTAAATCAACAACTCGAAACTGACCAATACATGACTGTTTTGTCTGCCTTGTCATGCTCTAACTGGTTTGTCATGCTTCTCAGCGGCACAGTTTATCAAGCAGAAGCTTCCAGACCTCCTACGATCATACGTTGACGCAGATCTCGGCAGCAACCAGGAAGGTGGCTTCCAAGACATTGCCATAGAGGTCTTGCACCTACTGCTCTCCCATCTACTGTTTGGCCAGAAGGGAGCCAGTGGGGTGGGACAAGAGCAAATTGACGCCTTCCTCAAGACACTTTGCCGAGGTAGGAGAATCATTAGAAACTTGCTGAAACTGTTATTTAAGTATATACATTAAATATACGTATGATTCATTAAATACATTGCTTTGTTTGTCTGGATTTTTATTATTTTAGGGGTCACATAAGATTAATTGTGTGTTGTGTATCAGATTTCCCCCAGGAGCGCTGCCCTGTGGTGCTCGCACCACTGTTATACCCTGAAAAACGGGACATTCTCATGGACAGGATCCTGCCAGACTCGGGGGAGTTAGCTAAGACCATGATGGAGAGTTCTCTTGCAGAATTCATGCAAGAAGTTGGCTATGGCTTTTGTGCCAGGTGAAGTTGCTTTATTTTTCAATTGTTGAACTTAAATGCCTGTGCTGTCTACAATTCTGTAAAGGATACAGGGCAACACTTTTAATCAGACTGTGTCCACTAACATGTTTAGTAGCAACATAACTAAAAATTGTATGGATTCCAGAAATAGTGTACAATTAATTTTTATTTAGCTAGTATTTTTTTGACATGAGTATGTGAATCAGAAAGTTATGTGAAAAACCTAGCCAACTCTGACCGTTGGTTCTTTTTCTCTAGTCTGGATGAATGCAGAAACATAATCCGCCAGTATGGGGCGAGAGGGGTAAGAGAGGTGAACGCTAGCCAGGTAGCCCGGATCCTTGGCATGATGGCTCGTACCCACTCTGGCCTCACTGATGGTATTCCACTACAGGTTAGTTGGTTTGTATGTATGTATGTAAGTACCATCAACCAGCATCTTTTGCTTAGTCAGGCTAAGATGTCAGATTCCAGACTATTTTATTATCTGCTAGATTGTGCATGTCAGAATACATCCACTCATGTTTGTGTTCTCCCATAGTCCATATCTGCTCCTGGAAGTGGTATCTGGAGTGATGGTAAAGACAAGAACGATGGCTCGCAAGCACACACATGGAATGTTGAAGTTCTTATTGACGTTGTCAAAGAAGTGGTATGTTAATAGTCGCTTTATATTTAATACTCTGACATAAATGCTGTTAGGAATCGCAGTGCAGTGTTTCCTCTAGGATTTTTTTCAGCAGTGGGGGCATTATATCTGGGGAGCTGGTGTTGTGTAAACAAATGACAATTGACTGCAGATTTTACTTTTACAATAAATGTGTTCAGTGAATTAAATAAAAGTAAATACAATACATAATCATTTCTTTATGGGGCCTTGGAATCAGTGGCACAGTTTGCGCTCTTCCTCAAAACAGTGAATTTTTTTTTTTTAAAGAAGAGCTCCCTACAACAGAGCCTGTTGTAGGGAAACTGCAAGTGGTGGACTGCTAATGCTCAGTCAGTTTAACTTGGAAAATCTGTTGAGTTATCTCAGGCTCATAACTCAAGTCTACCTTTTCTCAGGCCGGCAAGTCGCTGCTTTACACTAGGTGCTTGACATGCTTGACGACCAACGGGCTGGCCACCACTCCGAAACGAATGTAGAGGAAATATTAGAGTGAAAATGTAGTGATTTGATGTTTTTTGAAATAGCTTATTGCTCTTCTACGGAGTTTCTTTAACAGGCTTTTGGGATTGTTGCTCTCATTATCATTATGTTAAAGCATTAAAGTTTAATTTGTATATTTTATCTGTACCCTAGAATCCCAACCTGAACTTCAAAGAGGTGACATACGAGCTGGATCATCCAGGCTTCATGATCCGAGACAGTAAAGGTCTGCATATAGTTGTGTATGGCATTCAGCGGGGCTTGGGCATGGAAGTCTTCCCTGTCGATCTCATATATCGACCATGGAAACACGCTGAGGGACAGGTAAAGAAAGTTGTTGTTTAATCAAATATGATTAAAAAGAATGTATGAATTAACAAGGATGGAATGAATGAATGAATGAATGGAATGAATGTCCAGACTAGTACTAGTGTCCAGACACACTACTGTTTAGCTGGTTATTGTTGAGCTTAAATCTTCAACTGCTTTATTTCTTTTCAGTTGTCTTTCATTCAACACTCCCTTATGAGCCCAGAGGTGTTCTGCTTTGCCGATTACCCTTGTCACACTGTGGCCATTGACATCCTTAAAGCTCCACCAGAGGATGACAACAGGGAGATAGCAACCTGGTATGTAGCTGGTTGTCAATAGGAATACGATTTGTGTTTTGGCAACTTGTAGACAACTCACAGAATTTTACCAAAGCTATTAGTCGGTGAAAGAACCTATTCAGCTTTGTCGGCAGTCTGGATCTCTGTATGGATCCGTTCTTTGTTCTCTGTACTTTACTATATATGAGCTGTGTGGTACAAACCCCAGATCTGTCGTAATTTTCCTAATTCTATGATTCAGTTAATGTACCCCTTACAGGATTACCATCTAAAACCTTTCATTTGACCATTAAGAACACACCTCTGCCACAGTGTGTTAAACTAAGAATTTTGTACATGTTCCAGGAAAAGCCTTGACCTAGTGGAGAGCCTGCTTAGGCTGTCAGAGGTTGGCCAGTATGAGCAGGTGAAGCAGCTTTTCAGCTTTCCAATTAAGCACTGCCCAGACATGCTGGTGCTGGCATTGCTACAGATCTCCACCTCCTGGCACACCCTGCGCCATGAGCTCATCTCTACCCTCATGCCCATCTTTTTGGGCAACCACCCCAACTCTGCCATTATCCTGCACTATGCCTGGCATGGACAGGTTGGTATAAGACGCTTTCTTTCAATTAATACAGAAGTTTGGACTAAAGCTTGGATTCTTTCTAGTTTATTTTAGTACCATGTTTTGTGTCATAGCTGTAAAGCAAATGTATTTATTTAACCTGGTTATTTTTCCAGGGACAGTCTCCTTCCATTCGTCAGCTAATTATGCATTCAATGGCAGAGTGGTATATGAGAGGTGAACAGTATGACCAGGCCAAGCTGTCTCGTATCCTGGATGTGGCCCAGGACTTGAAGGTTTGTAGTAATAATGACTGCTGTGAATGGCAAACTAAAGCAGAATATGCAGAATATTCTCTTATGCAGTAGAGATGAAGCACATGTGATAATTGTTTAATTAAATATGTTCCTTTACTTGTTCTTTTAAGTTATTGTGAAATCTAAACCCTGGTGTCACATCACATGATTTTGTTGTTGTCCCCCCAGTCTCTATCAATGCTGCTGAATGGTACTCCATTTGCCTTTGTTATTGACCTTGCTGCGCTTGCCTCTCGCCGTGAATACCTCAAACTAGATAAATGGCTGACTGACAAAATCAGAGAGCATGGGGTATGTCAGAACTTCTACGTCAATGCATCAGTTTGAAAAAGATCAGTACTGTTTTGTTTTTTTCATGTTATGGTTCTATATGTCATGACGGTAAATTTTTTATGGGACTGTGTCAGGAACCTTTTATCCAAGCATGTGTGACATTCCTTAAGAGGCGCTGCCCATCCATTATGGGGGGTCTTGCCCCAGACAAGGACCAGCCCAAAAGCTCCCAGTTGCCCCCTGAGACTTTAGCCACCATGCTGGCCTGCTTGCAGTCCTGCGCTGGGTAAGAGCCCTTCCTACATATTCAGCTTCGCTGTGCTGTTGGTTTAGAAGTGACTGTTGACCACATTGAATGAATAAGGCTGCAAAATGTAGGTTTTGTCATTGTTTATATTCTCAGTTCATTGAGTAGTTGTCAGGAAATGCTGATAATATTTTCCAAACGTCAAATGAGCACTCAGACGTGGTATTTTGTCTACAAACCAGGATATTTCATTAACTGTCATTGGAAAATAAAAGACAAAACATCTATTTCTAAGATGGTTTGAACTCAGTTTGTACTACTTCAATTTCAGAGTAGTTGGTGACTGATTTAATGATTATTAAACGGTTTTTCCAGCCCAAGAATACATGTTTCCATGTCATTATGGCTCAAACAGCACACTAATATTGATCAAGTTTGTCATAGGCACCAAATCTTTATCCATACTTATTCAGGAGCGTGTCCCAAGAGCTCTCAGAGACCATCCTGACCATGGTTGCTAACTGCAGCAATGTCATGAACAAGGCTCGGCAGCCACCGCCAGGGGTAATGCCGAAGGGACGGGCCCCCAGCACCAGCAGCCTGGATGCCATCTCACCTGTGCAGGTATCTCTTCTTTACATGCCTCTTCAGGTCAACTGTAAAATGAAATTGTTTGTAAAACTGATTCACTTCTCTGTCACAAAGTTATAGTTATGGGATCATGTCTATACATGTGCTTCATATATACTTGATCATACTACTTTGTTTCTGACAGACGGGTTGCCTCAATGTGTGTTTTTCTCTTTTCCCTCCTTCTATCTAGATGGACCCTCTCTCTGGTATGGGTTCATTAAACCTGGGTGGCACAGCCACCTCCCACACTCAGAGCATGCAGGGTTTCCCCACCTCACTGAGTTCAGCCTTTAGTAACCCTCAGTCTCCAGCAAAGGCCTTCCCACCTCTTTCTAACACCAATTCCAGCACACCATTTGGGGGCATTGGAAGTTTGTCCTCACAGCTCCCTGGTATGGACTCTGGTACTACACTATTTTATTTTCTATCAACTTCAATTCAATCAATTAAATTTAAGTCATACTATAATGTCAAAGCTAGTTAATTCTTTGACTCATCAATTTAGTGATAATTCTTTGCAGTTACTTTGCAACAACTCATCAATGCAAACATTTTTCTAAATATTGGTAATATATACAATATTATATTGGTAATATATACAATATTTACTCACTGTGTATTGTAGAATTGTATTTCAGAGGGTAAAAGAAACAGTGATGTAAAATTGGGTGTTGTTACTTCCAGGTCCCTTGGGCTCAGGCATTGGCTCGGGTATTGGTTCTAGTCTTGGAATGCCAGCAGTGAGCACCGATCCATTTGGCACCAGGAAGATGAGCACACCAGGCCTGAACCCACCAACCTTTCAGCAGAGTAAGATGAAGGCCTGTAAGTGGTGGTGGTAGTGGTGTGACTGAGAGCCTCGCTCTGCGCTGCTCAGCACTGTATTTCCTCTGCAGTGAACATATTTATAATCTTGATTTGTCAAATTTTCCTCCCAATGCACGGTGGTTTGCTTTGACATTGCAGTTTTTAAGACTCAGTACATAATATTCATAACACGTACAAATAATTTATCGTGGAGGAAATACAGCTCAGTCTTCCCTCCCTTGTCTGCTTATGCTGACTGCCCCACTTTATATTGAAGTCTTTGTGTTTCTATAATGAGTGCACAATGTTTTCACAAATTTGTTGTTCCCAGGTTCATGTAAATGAAAGCTTTAAAAATATTTCCTCTGCTTGTCTGCCAGCCGACCTCTCTCAGGTGTGGCCCGAGGCAAACCAGCACTTTAGTAAGGAGATTGATGATGAAGCCAACAGTTACTTTCAACGAATCTACAACCACCCACCTCACCCAACCATGTCTGTTGATGAGGTAAGTAGCTATTTTTATTTTAACTTAAACAATAACCCACCTATAGCAATCTGAGCAGTGCTTTGTAGAGATGTGCTTTTTTAACCAATAGCCATAGAACATAACAGACTGGCCAGGGATTTGTTTTTTCTCTTTACGATTACTCACATCTATAAACATTATCATTCACCCTCAAGGTACTGGAAATGCTGCAGAGGTTCAAGGACTCAACCATCAAAAGGGAGCGAGAGGTGTTCAACTGCATGCTTCGGAACTTGTTTGAGGAATACCGTTTCTTCCCCCAATACCCAGACAAGGAGCTGCACATCACTGCTTGTCTTTTTGGTGGTATTATTGAAAAGGGACTTGTCACCTACATGGCTCTCGGCCTGGCACTCCGATATGTTCTTGAAGCCTTAAGAAAACCTTATGGATCCAAAATGTATTACTTTGGAATCGCCGCCCTTGACAGATTCAAAAACAGGTAGATTATTATTTTTTATTTTATTTTATTTTTGAGTGGGGTGGTATTAATGTAAAACCATAATGAATAATGTTGTGTCAAGCTAATGTGTGTTATGTATTTCTAGACTAAAGGATTACCCTCAGTATTGTCAACACCTTGCGTCAATTGCTCACTTCTTGCAGTTTCCCCACCATTTGCAAGAGGTAAACAGGTTTCCTTAATTATTCTTGTTAGCCATTCTTCAATTCTTCATCACTTGCTTAGACTACAGGAAGAGAGTACCACAGACATATCAGTTAAATCTGTCGCTCTGCACCTTTCAATATCCTGTGCGTGCAGTATATCGAGTATGGCCAACAGTCACGGGACCCTCCGGTGAAGATGCAAGGCTCCATCACCACACCTGGCAGTCTTGCACTGGCACAAGTTCAGGCTCAGGCCCAGTCACAGCAACCTGGCGTCCCTAAAGCACCACAGCCTGGTCAGACAAGTGCTCTTGTCACCACCACTACGACAACGACCACAGCAGCCAAGACCACCACCATCACAAGGCCGACCCCCAGCAGTTTCAAAAAGGATGTGCCTGTGAGTTTGACTTAGTTGACTAAACTTGCTTTTTGAAAGTAGAAGCTATATCAAACATGTTGAAAGGATTAATTGCCCCTTGATTTTCCCAACAGCCCTCCATAAACACCACAAATATTGACACCCTGCTAGTGGCTACTGACCAAACAGAAAGGATTGTGGAGCCGCCAGAGAATGTTCAAGAGAAGATTGCCTTTATCTTCAACAACCTTTCTCAATCCAACATGACACAGAAGGTAAAAGAGAAACGGTAGTGAATCTCTAGAGCTGTAATAGTCGAAGAAGAAAATTTTTAAAAAATAGATCTCCCTTTTTAGGTAGAAGAGTTGAAAGAGACTGTGAAGGAGGAGTTTATGCCCTGGGTGTCACAGTATCTGGTGATGAAGCGTGTCAGCATAGAGCCCAACTTCCACAGTCTGTATTCAAACTTTCTGGACACACTCAAGAATCCTGAGTTTGTGAAGATGGTCCTCAATGAAACATACAGAAACATCAAGGTGAGATATTTCTGTGAGTGCTTGGTTTCTGTGAGTGCTTGAAGGACAAAGTCACAAATGTCATTGGCTCTTGTTCTGCTCAATATATATAAAGTATATGGAATGACTGTGTTACAGTTGACTACTTTTTAAGTTTAACTCTCCACTCTCCTTGTCTGACAGGTTCTGCTGACGTCTGATAAGGCTGCTGCCAATTTCTCTGATCGTTCACTGCTGAAAAACCTGGGCCACTGGCTAGGCATGATTACTCTGGCGAAAAACAAGCCAATACTCTATACAGTAAGATGTCTGCAAGTTATCTGGATTTGTGTATTCAATGCGTCTTTTTCAATTGGCTTCATAATCTTTCCCCTTTTCCAGGATTTGGAGGTTAAGTCTCTGTTACTGGAAGCCTATGTGAAAGGCCAGCAGGAGCTACTTTATGTTGTTCCCTTTGTGGCAAAAGTTTTGGAGTCCAGTTTACGGAGCATGGTGAGCAACCTTAGTGCTTGGCAGATAGTTTTGTTGCTTTATACATGACTTGTGTCTGAAGTGACTCTTGATGACATGTGTGGCTCTGTTGTAGGTGTTTCGGCCCCAGAACCCATGGACAATGGCCATCATGAATGTACTAGCTGAGCTTCATCAAGAACATGACCTCAAGGTAACAGATTACTCATTCCCTGTAGTAGATACAGCAGCAAATAAAGACCATATGTGATCAGTGTGAATTAATTGCCCATTTGACTCTTAAACACAGCTGAACTTAAAGTTTGAGATTGAAGTTCTGTGTAAGAACTTGTCTCTGGACATCAATGACCTGAAGCCAGGGAATCTACTGAAGGACAAGGACAAACTGAAGAGCCTGGAGGAGCAGCTGTCAGCGCCAAAGAAAGAAGTCAAGCCTCCAGAAGAGATGCTCCCTGTATCTACCACAGGTGAATGCTTTGCAATTTCCTCTGTTTGTTCTGTTACTTCATTCATTATCGAATATACAGTATATAAATGAACTTTGTACCTAAATTTGAGATTGGAAAGTAGAATTATTTGTATGCTAAAAAAATCAGTCTATTATCACCATGCTATTTCAATAATTACCGTCAGTCCGCCATGTAAATAGTGTCAGTGCTTGTATTTTGTTTCTGTCATGCTTTTTCATGTGATTTTAATCAAAATAGCGTTTTGTGACCAACAGGAGACTTTGTTCCATTTGCAGCTCCTCCCTCAACACCAGCTGCCACCACCACCACTTGCACAACCACTGGGCCCCCCACCCCACAGTTCAGTTATCACGACATCAATGTGTATGCCTTGGCAGGCCTGGCGCCACACATCAATATAAATGTCAATGTGAGTATGTAGTATCTTTCAGGTGGTGTAACAGCACCATGAACAGCTGTAAACCTTTGTATCACAGCTGAAAATGATTTTGGGGGAAAAATGATTTAACACGCTGTGTATTTACCCTGCATGGTACTTTTTGCTTTGATTGAATATCTTCATTTACCCTCATCTTCCCTCCATGTTTTCTCTTCAGATCCCTCTGCTACAGGCCCATCCTCAACTGAAGCAATGTATAAGGCAATCTGTTGAACGGGCTGTCCAGGATCTGGTACATCCTGTGGTCGATCGGTCTATCAAAATTGCCATGACAACATGTGAGCAAATAATCAGGAAGGATTTTGCCCTGGATTCCGAGGAGTCACGCATGCGTGTGGCTGCCCACCATATGATGAGAAACCTCACTGCTGGTATGGCCATGATCACTTGCCGCGAGCCCCTGCTCATGAGCATTGCCACCAGCCTTAAGAACAGCTTTGCTGCTGCACTGAGGGTAAGCTGAATGTTTGCATGAGACCTTATGTCCCTTATTGCCAATTTTCCAACAAGAATTAAAGACAAATAGCAGAAAGATGGTTTAATGATGTGGACATGGTTGTTGTCAGTCTCATAAGTAAGTCATATGGCAGCATAGATGATAAAATACTCTACTCTATCCTTCAGGCTCCAACTCCCCAGCAGAGGGAAATGATGGAGGAGGCTGCAGCCAGGGTTGCTCAAGACAACTGTGAACTGGCATGCTGCTTTATTCAGAAGACAGCTGTGGAGAAGGCTGGCCCTGAAATGGACAAGCGACTTGCCACGGTCAGGATTTAGCTACGTCTAGTGCTACTTCATTGTGAAATATGTATAAATATAGATAGGCATCCTAAATGTCAACAGTTGTTGATGTAGTATTGCAGAAGATGCTTCCAGCATATTATTTGCATACTATTTGCAGAATTCTGTGGTGTTTGCACCTTTTTTAAAATGAAGCTACATACTGAACATGTTTAAAAGTGTCTTTGAATTGTGTGTGTTCATACAGGAGTTTGAGCTCAGGAAGCATGCACGCCAAGAAGGCCGTCGCTATTGTGATCCAGTTGTTTTGACTTACCAGGCAGAACGGATGCCTGAGCAAATCAGACTGAAGGTACAGTATTTTTTGAGTTATTTCAATACAGACAGCTGAAAATTCAGAGGAAAAGTCACAGCAATGTCGAGGTGTCAGTCTGTGGCCTTTGCAAACAGTTCCTTCTGAGACATCATTCTCAAGACTAAATGAAAGAAGGGAATGAATATGAACGTGTGATAGAAGAGTTTCAGCTAAGGTGAAGGGAAAGGTGTACAGGACTGTGGTTAGACCAGCTATGATGTATGGTTTAGAGACACTAGCGATAGGCAGAAGACAGGAGGCAGAGCTGGAGGTGGCAGAGTTAAAGATGCTTAGATTCTCTTTAGGAGTGACCAGGATGGACAGGATTAGGAATGAGGTCATCAGAGGGACAACACAGACAGGAAGGTTAGGAGAAAAAGCTAGAGAGGCTAGATTGAGATGGTTTGGACATGTGCAGAGGAGGGACAGTGGATACATTGGTAGGAGAATGTTAGAGATGGAGTTGGAGGTAGGAGACAGAGAGGAAGGCCAAAGAGGAGGTTTATAGATGCAGTGAGGGAGGACATGGAGGTAGTTGGAGTCAGAGTAGAGGATACAGAGAACAGGGAAAGATGGAAATCGATGATTCGCTGTGGCAACCCCTGAAGAGGGACAAAGCCGAAAGAAGTGTAATTCAAATTTTTACTCTCAACATATCTTCAGATATATTCCCTCATTTCATGGTTTTCCATGTCCTCAGTGAAATGCTTATTTTTTAATACCTGCAGCACCTGTTATTCCTGTGGTATGGCAGCCCCCTATGGATGTAACACATTTCTTTTCTGCCACTATACACTCCTGATCAAAATCTTAAGACCAGTGGAAAAATTGCTAGAATTTGCATTTTGAACATTTGGATCTTAATGAGGTTTTAAGTAGAGCTACAATACGCAAAAACAAGAAAAGGAAGTGTGACAAAAAAAGCACTGAAAGGCTATAAAAGCAAAATCTGGTCAAAATTTTCATTTTCTGTCTGATCTTTTCATTCACACTGTCATGCCCTCCTGATGGCTAAAGCTAAGAAACCTTCTCTTTTTGAATTGTTTGAAAGATCCTTAGCATTATGGAACAAAAAAGTCAAGTGGTAAAACCAAAAAAATTACACCTACACTGAGCCGGAGGATCCATCAGACGGCATCTACGCAAAAAGGATTTGAAAAAAAAAATTCAAAGGTCCATCTCCTTCAATGCCACAAAACTGCCTGTTTAGACATTGCCAGGGAGCATCAAACATGGGACATTGAAAGGTGGAAAAAGGTTTTATTCTCTGATGAGAAAAAATTTAACCTTGACAGTCCAGATGGCTTCAAACGTTAATGGCATGACAGGGAGATCCCACCTGAGATGTTTTCTACCAGGCATAGTGGAGGGGGGTCCATCATGATCTGGGGTGCTTTTTTATTCAGTGGAACACTGGAGCTTCACGTGGTGCAGGGTCTTTAAACAGCGGCTGGTTACGTGCAGATGTTACAGCGGGCATCCTTCATGACTGAGGGCTCTCGTCTGTGTGGTAACAGCTGGGTTTTTCAACAGGACAATGCTCGCTGACGAAGGACTTTATCAGGGAGAATAAGATCACTCTTTTGGACAATCCTGCATGTTACCCTGATTTAAATTCCATGGAGAACATTTGGGGATGGATGGCAAGGGAAGTTTATAAAACACAAATTCTTGCAATTTTTCAACTGGTCTCAAGATTTTGATCAGGAGTGTATTATGGAATCAATCAATCTAACAAAATTAAACACATCATTAATATTTGACATTATCTATGGCTAAGTTGCACCACGTACTTACATTTATCCTTCATTTGGATTTGCTTCAAAACCATTCGATTATAGTGTGCGTGTGCGTGTGCGTGTGTGTTGCAGGT
>CAAKHB010001991.1:100993-111381 GCA_901007665.1 Aeoliscus strigatus | reverse complement strand
ATAGTGTGTGCGTGTGCGTGTGCGTGTGTGTGTTGCAGGTGGGAGGCGTGGACCCCAAGCAGCTGGCTGTATATGAGGAGTTTGCAAGAAATGTTCCAGGTTTCTTACCCAGTAATGATCTCTCTCAACCTACTGGCTTCTTGGCACAGCCAATGAAGGTGACATGTTTTATGTGTTAAGTACTATGGTTTGACTATGTGTCTCCAAAACACCCACAGACCTCAATTCTATCTCTGTACCTTGGTCAACAGCAACAGGCATGGGCCACTGATGATGTTGCACAAATCTATGACAAGTGCATGGCAGACTTGGAACAGCATCTTCATGCCATTCCCCCAGCTCTGGCCATGAACCCCCTGACCCAGGCCTTACGCAGTCTTCTAGAGGCTGTAGCATTGGCTAGGAACTCCAGGGATGGCATTGCAGCCCTTGGCTTGCTGCAGAAGGTATGTTCCATCATTTTAAAAAATGTTTAAAAAATTTCCTACATATACACTTTTAAGGACTGATGATTTTAGTCAAGGCGTGGAATTGAACCAGTTCTCAGTACCATGTTTTCCTCTACATCACAGGCTGTGGAAGGTCTTCTGGATGCCACTAGTGGGGCTGATGCTGACCTGCTACTCCGCTACAGAGAGTGTCACCTGCTGGTCCTTAAAGCCCTGCAAGATGGACGTGCCTATGGACAGCTGTGGTGCAACAAGCAGATTACCAGGTAGGTCAATACATGAGTTAACAATTTCTGGTATGGTAATGGGCATGGGCCTTAGTTTTTTGCACACATAAATGTACCACAAATTATATGGTATTTTCAACATAGTAACAGACACACACACGGAAGTTTTTGGACTGATTGTTTTAATTTACAGATGTCTGATTGAGTGCCGCGATGAGTACAAATACAATGTGGAAGCTGTGGAGCTTTTGATCAGGAACCATCTTGTCAACATGCAGCAATATGACCTGCACCTTGCACAGGTACACAAACTAATTTCTCAGTTGATTAGCATATAGACTATTCGATTAGACATATTAGACTATATATTATAGTCTTATTTTTCATGTTATTTTGTGTTTTATTTTTGTGAACCACTTTTAGATGCATATTTGTATGAAAGGTACTCAATATAAGTTAAGTGTCCAAATTTCCTAATGACACACTGGTATGAGATGAAAGAAATGTGTGAATCTGTAACCAGATGAGTGTTCAAGTAAGAGTTGCTGCTCAGTCTAACATGAATAATCTTTTGTTTCCCAGTCCATGGAAAATGGACTGCACTACATGGCAGTAGCATTTGCCATGCAGTTGGTGAAGCTCCTGCTGGTGGATGAACGCAGTGTGAGCCATGTCACAGAGGCAGACCTGTTCCACACGATTGAAACTTTGATGAGGACTTGTGCCCACTCCAGAGCCAATGCACCTGAGGGGTAAACAACGTTAAAGCATATAAATACATTGCTCATGGATGATTTTTTTTTTTTTGCAGAATTATGTAACGTGCTGAAGCCTTGTTTTTTCTCCCTAGTCTTCCACAGCTGATGGATGTTGTCCGCTCCAACTACGAGGCCATGATCGATCGGGCCCACGGCGGACCCAACTTCATGATGCACTCTGGGATTTCTCAGGCATCAGAATATGATGATCCTCCTGGTCTGAGGGAGAAAGCAGAGTACCTACTGAGGGAATGGGTTAATCTGTATCACTCAGCTGCTGCTGGAAGGGATAGCACCAAAGCCTTCTCTGCCTTTGTTGGCCAGGTAGCAATCGGATCCCACTCCTGTTAAACATTCACCATCGAGCTTATTCTTCAAATTTATCTCTTGCCCCCTGCTTTTTTCTTTCTCAGATGCACCAGCAGGGCATCCTCAAAACAGATGACTTGATCACACGATTCTTCCGCCTGTGCACTGAAATGTGTGTGGAGATAAGTTATAGGGCACAGGCTGAACAGCAACACAACCCAGCAGCAAGTGCAGCTATCATCAGAGCCAAGTGTTACCACAATCTGGATGCCTTCGTTAGGCTCATAGCACTGCTAGTCAAACACTCTGGAGAGGCTTCAAACACCGTAACAAAAATCAACCTCCTCAACAAGGTACAGCAACATGAAAATGCAGATGGTAGATATGTTCTAGAGCTGTCGTTTTTTTGTAGAGCACAATACAAGACATCTCTTGTGAAGAGTTCCTTGTAGTACATGTAGTATATCACCAAGGCAGGAAATTTGACTTTTTTTTCCGTAGGTGCTTGGGATTGTCGTTGGAGTGTTGATTCAGGACCATGATGTTCGTCAGACCGAATTCCAGCAGCTGCCATACCATCGTATATTCATCATGCTGCTGTTGGAGCTGAACGCTCCCGAACACGTCCTTGAGACCATCAACTTCCAGACACTGACTGCCTTCTGGTAGGACATGGCTGAAGATCACATCTTAGGCCTGGGAAATGTTTGTTGTGATAGCACAGCTAATCATGTAAACTACCTGCAGCAATACCTTCCACATCCTGAGACCCACCAAGGCACCTGGCTTTGTGTACGCATGGCTGGAACTGATCTCCCATCGCATCTTCATCGCCAGGATGCTTGCACACACACCACAGCAGAAGGTTCTCAAACTGTCTCCCTCACACACTGGAAACAGAGACTTAGTCTATCACAGTTACATTAACTCTGGATATGTAACGTTTGGTGTAATCAACTGATGTCATATTCCAGGGTTGGCCCATGTATGCCCAGCTGCTCATTGATCTCTTCAAGTACCTGGCCCCTTTCCTGAGGAATGTTGAGCTCAACAAACCTATGCAAATCCTCTACAAGGTGCTCTTTGCTGTATTTTTGTGACCTGCTACTCTGTAAAATTTGTGTCCAGTGTATTTTGTCTGACCTTACCTGCTTTGGACTTACATAAACCAGAGAGGCCTCTGCCAAGTTTTGACATAGCTGATTATCCTAAATATAGTTAATTTTCCTTAATTTTAATTTTACTTTGTCATGAGGCACCACATTTTTTTTTGTTCCAGTTCAAATGTATCGATTCTCTAAACATGAAAATAACCAGTCTGCTCGTCACTGTTGTTGCAGGGCACACTGCGAGTGCTGCTTGTCCTGTTGCATGACTTTCCAGAGTTCCTGTGCGATTACCATTATGGCTTCTGTGATGTTATCCCACCCAACTGCATCCAGCTCCGCAACCTCATCCTGAGTGCCTTTCCACGCAACATGAGGCTCCCTGACCCCTTCACACCCAATCTGAAGGTAGATTGAGTGTCATCGCATAACACTGGCCTGTTATCCTGTGGTGTTACTGCATGTGTCCATGATTTGATCCTGAATCTGTTTTACATCCCTACTACAGGTGGACATGCTGAGTGAGATCAACATCGCTCCCCGCATCCTCACCAACTTTACTGGTGTTATGCCTTCTCAGTTTAAGAAGGATCTGGATTCATATCTGAAAACCCGTTCACCGGTCACATTCCTGTCTGAGCTGCGTGGCAATCTACAGGTAGAATAAATCCCAGATTTTACAAAGTCCGAAACTCAGTAACCTGGTCTAAAAATCATTGACAGATTTCTCTCAATCAAACACCACATTTGTGGCATTTTAATTTCAGTTTCATGGTTAAATGAGTTTTTGTAAAACATGTGTTAACTTTCTGTGTGCATATTTTAATTTACTCTTCTTTTTGCCCTTTTTTGCTGTGAATCTTCCAGGTGTCCAATGAGCCAGGAAACCGCTACAACATCCAGTTGATCAATGCATTGGTGTTGTATGTAGGCACACAGGCTATTGCTCACATTCACAACAAAGGCAGCACCCCTTCCATGAGCACCATCACCCACTCTGCACACATGGACATCTTCCAGAACCTGGCTGTGGACCTGGACACAGAAGGTAAGGTGGCAGTTCACAAACCACACCACTTAAAGTAGATTAATAATGGATTACGGTACATGGTGTAACTCTTGAATCAGATCAGATTATAAGCATCTGCACTTAGCAACACTGACATCTGGCCTCTTGTCCTTCTAGGACGATACCTGTTCTTGAACGCGATCGCCAATCAGCTGCGCTACCCCAACAGTCACACACATTACTTCAGCTGCACCATGCTCTATCTGTTTGCTGAGGCCAACACAGAGGCCATCCAGGAGCAGATCACAAGGTGAGATGGTGTCTGCTTTGTCTCAACTAATACAAATGAGTGTAGCAGGTCAGGCTGGCATATTAATGCTCAACTAAACAGATGTTTACTAATAACCTTTCATCTCCAGGGTTCTGTTGGAGAGGCTGATTGTGAACAGACCTCATCCATGGGGTCTCCTCATCACCTTCATCGAGCTGATCAAGAATCCTGCCTTCAAATTTTGGAGTCATGACTTTGTTCACTGTGCCCCAGAGATTGAAAAGTAGGTTCTGTTTTTTTTCTGGGGCGAACCAGGTGAACTCGAACTTTTTTTTGTATGCAGTGTCGATGTATTGTCATTAAAGAGTATAGATTAACAACAGTAACGTCAACAGTTCTGCAAGTAGAGTTTTTACCTCACTTTTCACTTCCTCCCTCTGTCACCCTCAGGTTGTTCCAGTCAGTAGCCCAGTGCTGCATGGGACAGAAACAGGCCCAGCAGGTGATGGAAGGCACTGGTGCCAGCTAGCCTGTTTACCAGCCAGCTTGTAACCCTTGGGAGAGATGCTGCGGCCTTGACCCACCACACAGACACAAACACCTTCATATTAACTGTTGGCAGCACTGGATAAACTGGCAACCACAGTCATTTGAAAGTGGCTAAAAGGACTACTGCTCCAGGTTCTGAAGTTAGTTTTTGTTCATCCCCTGGGGGCTGAGTTCAGTTGGAGATAATTGATTGGGACATGCTGTTTAATATACTTTTTGATGCTTTGATGTAAATATTAAAAAAGGGAGAACAGGAGATAGAGAAGTGAAGTGCAGAGAACGTGTCAAATAAAATGTATCCTGACATGTGAAGACACCTGAACATATTTTCACTCACTACCAAAGTCCTTTGTTTGGTTCCCTCCCACACAAAATCCTTTTTTTCTGATTTTGTTTTCTTTCTGAGGCTGAATAGTAGATTGAAGAAGAAAAAAAAATCAGCCTGTTTTCATTTGATTCCTTTTTATCCCCAAGTGGGACAGGAAGATGTAGTTTGGTTTCCCATATGGGGTGGAGGTCTACTTCTGGAGTGTTGGAGGAGACAGTTAACTGATGGTTTGTCATTTGAAACCTCCCTGGCACTTGTAAAATTGTGCAAAGTGAGAATGGTGTATCTTGACAATTTGTACAAAGATCCAAATTGAAGAACAATAGAAGGACCAATACAGCCCATTTTGTAACATTTTGAATGTTTTGTAAATGTATTGGTCCATGTGTATTTTGTAGTCCTTTCTAGTTTGCCTTTAGTTCTTGCTACTTAATTGCAGTATGCGTACATACAGGAAATAAAAGCATTCAAACTGCTGCGCATCTGTGTTCATTCAGGAGCATTTGGTGGTTCTGCAATGAAACAATGTACCTGAGGGATTGTAATAGTCAGCAGGTGCTTCAAGCTTAAATGTTCAAATTCAACTTTCCTGTGCAGAATGACACTGACGTTCAAGTGATCTAGTTTAAAAATAAGTGTATATAGACTGAGAGCAGATGTGATGAGCTGTGAATCCTAGCAAGTGCAGTTAAGGACAAAGGTTCAAAGAGCAAACATCAGTCTTTCAGAAAATATTTATTGTAAGACAAGTTAACAGATTTAACAACAGAAATCTCATGTCTTTGTGAGCTCCATCAGCTTGTACAGGATGTTCTTTTGTCCATAGCGGACCTGCAGCGCATTCAGTTGCCGGCTGCTCAGTCTTTTAACAGCTGCTGTGTCCTCCATCAGCACCAGGTCTTTGTCCACATTCGTGTTCTCCTGCCAGCCTCCATAGGACCTCAATGTCACACGTGCCATTTCGTGTATTAGCCATTTCCACTGGGTCTTTAACCCAGGGAGACCTGTGTTTGAGAGAGCCTGGGAAATTTGTTCGTCTTCCTCCTGATCGTCTTCCTCCCAGCCGTCGTTAACTTTAAACTCTGAGAACTCTTCCCTCGACATGCACAGCACCTGAACATACACAGCAACACACAACATACACAGCAGAAATTATCATCAAGAGGGTGGTTTTGAGCTGAAGCAGCTGTCGGATCCTCTCCAGTTTCTTTCCCCTCACCTTGAGCACAGTGTGGAGCTCTGTGTCTGTGAGGCAGCCCAGTCTACCAAACACAAAGGCTCCTTTTTCTTGGATCATCTTGCGCAGCATCTCCCACTTCTCCTCCACCAGCTGCCGGTCCAAATCAGACTGAATGCCTTCAAGGGATGAGGTGGATGGAGAGAAACAGACGCATTAAGTATTTGGTTTAAAATCTAGTCTATTCATCTTCAAAAGGGCAAATAGACCAACATGAGGTAGTGACTTTTGCGTCACGTTTCCTTTTTCAGCCTCCCTTACCTGGCTTTGACAACTGCACAAAGTGGTAATTGAAAAGTAAGTCCTGTTTGTTAAAAATGACGTTTGGGATTGGTCAGCTGGTGACCAATCAACTTGCATATTGAGAGTTGGCTGTTCCATGTCTCTGCACATCACAATTGATCAAATGTGGGAATATTACTGGTCACCTTGAGTTGCGACTTTTTGGAGGGTGGCGATGGGTATGTCGACCATATCGTTGCTGTTGCTTGGATACGGCTCTGTGAAGCCGTACATATGCAGAAGCTGCCAGTTGGCCATCTGACCATAGGTGTTAAATACCTCCTCGCCTTTATGTATCGGCCGCACGCAAACCATCTTCAAACTGTTCTGAGAAAGAGTTGGATCAGTCATTGAATGTAAGGTGTTCAGTCCCTCAGCATTGATGTGTGTGTCCCCTCACTGGCGTGAACTCCAGGTTAGCATTATGATTAGACACATGGTTGAGCATATCAGCCATGGGGACCATCATGGGTGGGTTGATGACCTTTTCCTCTTCTTCATCCTCTTCATCGTCATCCTCTTCCTGTGGCTCTTGGAAGCTGGAGCGGGTTAAAGAACAAGGAGATAAGTGATCTCACACACATACAGTGTGTCGTTCTTGCGCTCACTAACCTGTAGGCCATGACGAAGGCCACCAACTTTGTGTACAGCTCCAGTGTGTGTGTGTCTGAGTTCCAGAGGTCAGGATATCTTGTGATGAAGGGCAGGACCACGCCTGTGTATTCCCTCTGGATGTTAGCCAAGTCTGTGTCCACTGCCTCGGGAACACCTGTTCCCCTCAACAGTGTGTCTCTCTCCTCTTTGGACCTGAATGGATGAATCCTAAATCAGGGACAGGAACTACCAGGACATACAAGTGCTCCTGGACTGAGAGTGTCTTCCACTTGCTTGTTTTTCTAGCCTCCAACAGGAAGTTAAGTGAAACACCTTCCCAACGTCAAACATCTTAGTCCAATTCAAAGGACACTGAATTCAAAATCCAAGATGGCAGAGTGCAGCGTTAGCTGTCAGCATGAACTGTTTTGTAACACAGACGTCTTACAAAATTGCTTTATTTGTTATTGCTGGAAATGTTATGGTGTAGTTGTACATGGGATACTCTGTTATGTGTTCGTAATCAATAAGAACTAGCGAAAGAATGGAATAGATTGCAAACAACTTGGGTTTCACCTGGACATGACGTCGACATGAGTGGAATGCACCATAAGTGATGATGTCTTACCAGAACATGGGGTGGTCCAAGGTCTTGAAGTCAGTCCAGAGAGAGAGGTAGGACTTCCAGTGGGAGTGCGGAGATGTGTATTCGTACAGCAGAGCCAGCAGCAGGGGAACCCAGCCTGACGAGCTCTCAAGAGATTTCTTCTCTTGGGAGAGGAAAGGGGGACTGCTTGGTTATTAACCGGCTGTGTGAATCGTAATAGAACTGACAAAATACCCACCTTTCTCAAGGAGAGTGGACACCTTGGATGTTCCTTGGTGAAGAAGCAAAGATCGGGGAATGGTGAATAAAATCTCCCCCTCTTCAATGTTGTCTTTTGCTATCATCCCATATTCTGCCACTGTGCCCTCTTCACTCACATACACCTAGAAGAAGATGCGCAACAACTTAAAATGCCTGGCCAGAGTGAACAACATGGTGGTGTGTTACAAGCTGGCTGTCCTGAGGACCATCGTCACGGCCAGGATAGCATACCTTACTGCTGAGAACCAGACCAACTCCTTCACACCACTGCAGGAAGTTTTGCAGGGGGAGATGAGCCTCCGAATCTACCTGAGAACAAGAGACATCGACACCCACTGTTTCTGCGCACCCAGTGGAAGTCCAACTCGTTGAGACGGACACATCACAAGTTCACATTTCATGAATGTGGTTCTAACTGGCATTAGTCCGATGTCAATCACACATGTGACAGAGTCAGAAGAAGAAAACATGATCAACGCTGCTAACAATCCATCTCCAGTTCGGACGTACAGCGTGACAGGTCGTTCCAGATACAACAGTTCGTGGCTCAGTATTCTAGCTATTAGCTAAAGCTAACTCGACAAACTGGAAGGAATACCACCATCATCTACAATAACCTATTTGAAATTGGCCAACGAAGTATGAAGTTAACTCGAACATGAAGTGTTCCAGGCCAACGTGAGTTTCTTTCTCATATTCGTACAACATAAGAAAACAAGCCAAGTAGCAAACAGCGAGCACGTCTTGCGAAGAAATAGCACGTAATGTACCACAGTACAGCATGTCAAGGTTCTTCACAAAAAGAGAAAATAGTGACCTTGGGACGTTTCGCTTTTGTTGCCATTTTTGTCTCTAAATTCAGTTCAGCCGCGTCCTGAAAAGTGCCGCTAGCACAATGCTAACTTCAGCATGTGCGATACGGAGTGACACAACTTTGACCAGAACGTAGGCTCGTAGGCTGAAACGTGTGGCGTCCAACACGGACTGACGTCAGCAATCATTCCCGACGAAAATAGATCATGGGTCTACTCTCTGGTTCGGATTGGCAAACATCTGTATGGAGAATAAAATGCAGAATTCAAGCACAATTCATTTGTAATATAATCTGACATGGGTACTGACTGACTGTCACGGCTCACCTTTACCTGTCTCGTGTGTCGGCTCGTTGGTCTAGGGGTATGATTCTCGCTTTGGGTGCGAGAGGTCCCGGGTTCAAATCCCGGACGAGCCCACTTTTCAACGTTGGAATGGAACCTATAATTAAGTCAAAGTTTAGTTAACTCTTCCCCGGCCAGTACTCCTTGCAGTTGTAAATAGTCACCCGTCGATAGGTATACAGTATCTCTATCCTGTATGTTACAGAATTGATTTCCAATCCACATTGACTGTTTCCATTAGTACATATTTAAGTGGACACATTTGAAAATATTTGATTGGAAGAAATTGAAATCGAAATTGAAACTCACCCAAAGCAAGAATAACAGCCCTAGACCACTGCTCGAATTCTGCATTTTATTCTCCATACAGATTTTTGCCAATACGACCCAGAGAGTAGACCCCTGATCTATTTTCTGAATCGTCAGGTAAAACGTGTGGCTCGTTGGTCTAGGGGTATGATTCTCGCTTTGGGTGCGAGAGGTCCCGGGTTCAAATCCCGGACGAGCCCAGAATTATTATTATTGGTATCATCTACGAGTTAATTATTACATAAATGCTTTACAGTCTTGTTGTGTTGTCTTGTCTTAAGATGAAATCCTTATATTGAAGTATAGAACCTTTCGCATATGTCAATTTACTCAGAGTTGGTCTGGAAAGGATGATTACTTTGAAAACAGCTATTTCTTGTGCTGTCACAGCATTCAACTGATAACTTTGTTTCTATTGGTAATTTTGCATTTGAGAAATTCCACATCCATTCTGGGACCACTTTTGTTTATAATCATTTAATATTTCTAACATACATCTGAGGATATATTTTCTGTACCAAAGAGATACAATAATACTATTGGTATTGGTATCACTCACGTTTAACACGATTTTAGCTTCAGTTTTTATCTTTTCACAAGCATTTATTATTTCTAATATACAGTTAAGGGTATATTTATATAAGGGGATATTCTAAGCATTGGTATTGTTGGTGTTGATGTCCACTGTTTTTATGTGATTGTGGTTCACATTTCGTTCTCAATCAGACAGACTTGATTAAAGTGAGCACCAGAGGGCACTGGTGCTAATGTGGCAGGCTCCATGTCCTGCCACATCAGCAACTCAGACAGAGCAGATGTGACCTTCAGGATTACAGATGTGGAATTTATACCCACAGCGGCTCGTTGGTCTAGGGGTATGATTCTCGCTTAGGGTGCGAGAGGTCCCGGGTTCAAATCCCGGACGAGCCCACTTT
>CAAKHB010001991.1:69892-99892 GCA_901007665.1 Aeoliscus strigatus | reverse complement strand
CAAGTACATAGCACATGTCCTTGTTACTTGTTACTTATGAGTAAATATTTTTGGACTACCATATAATGACACCTACTCGAGTCTGTCAAATGTGGAACGGCTTATTTGGTTCCTCCCGCACGGAGGTTTTACAGGGGAACACAACTGCACGTGGATAAGGGAACTTCCCCAATACAATCCAGAAAGCAGCACGCTCAGAGTCATGACTGTTTACTGTTAAACAGCACAAATTAACATGGATTTACTTGGAGGCGAGTTTTGTAATATGAGTCCGCAGGAGCTGGCGGCTCCTGTCAACACTGTGACGGTGAGTTTCAAGGAGATAAAGATAAAGTGTTCCCATCACGAGAGAAGCTAACGGGTTAGTGCTAACAAGTGACGAAAACAACCTGCTATAATCTGGATGAATGCTGTTGAAACGCTCTCTCCCGGGGTACAATATAAATGTAGCGTAACTATTTCAATACTGTCAAAATAATGTAACTAATTACATTTGATAACGCTTAATATATTGATATCATTGTTAATATATTTATGCCATTTTTTTATTTCATATATTATTTTTGTTTCATGTAATCAGTTTCTCCCCAACACTGCACTACAGCAATCTTGGCTATCAAATAAGAACCACATACTGAAACAGGCGTTATGGTAACTCAGTCTACTCTAATGGAACCACACATCTTGTAAGTCCAACAAGAGATGGGATTGTCAGAGGATGGGATCACCTTTCCAACCTTAGCTGTCCATTTTGTTTATATTCAGACTATTGTTGCGTTGTTACAACTCATTCCCTTCTGTATGCTTTTAAATCAACAGCAATTGATTTCTTTTCTGATTTCACAGGAAAAATGGAAACTGTTGCCAGCCTTCTTGAAGGTAACAAAAAACACTGTTATCTTTCTCTTCATTTCATTGTCTCAGTGGGTGTGTGGCCAGCATAAACAGTCAAATTGATCCAATATTTTGTCTTGTTCGTATCGACTGACAAAATTATTAACCTGTAGTTCATTCTGTTTTGCAGGTGAAAGGGTTGGTGAAGCAACACATCGACTCATTTAACTATTTCATCAATGTGGAGGTACGTGACCATGACAGGAATGTGTGTCACATCTGAATCATGAATGAAAACATGTAAAACGTGAATCTCCATTTTTACAGATAAAGAAAATAATGAAAGCAAACGAGAAGATCACAAGTGATGCTGATCCAATGTGGTACATCAAGTAAGTTACACCATCTTGCAGGGTTAATACTAAGTTGGGTCGTTACCTCACACAAAGGAGTGTGGGTATCGGGTCCCCCTCCATGGCTGTCAGTCATCTGAGGGTCGTTAAGTCGTTGGTTTACCTGGGGTGTGAGTTTCGGGTCCCCCTTCATTGTTGTCAGAGTCACCTGAAAGTCGTTGGGTCGCTGAGTGGTTGGAGCTGCAGGTTTCCAAGTAGTTTTTGATCCTATTTGGGAGAGATCCTAAGACTGCATTGTACATGTCTGATAAATTGTGTCTGTTAGATAAATTGTGTCCCCTCCCCTGTTGAGAGAGGGGTTTTCAACTTTAACAAAAATCGCCTCTTTAAGTCACATCATCTTTCATGCGATCACACTGAAACACGTTTATGAAATAATTCAGATCATCCAACTTGTTCATTTCGAACTCTTTCAGATACCTCAACATCTATGTTGGCATGCCTGATGTTGAAGAGAGCTTCAATGTAACCCGACCAGTATCTCCTCATGAGGTCAGCGGCCTTGTTTGTGGTATTTTTCAATGTGTTATTTGTACACAGTTTTAATGAACAAATCATTAATTTATCACTCATAAATAAAAAACTAACTGTCTACTAATTAGGTTGGAAATATATATATATAAGTCTTTACATGTTTCAAAATCGTGTAAAATATTTACTTGTTTTGTTTTGTGTTTTTTTTTCTCCACCAGTGCCGTCTCAGAGACATGACCTATTCTGCCCCCATCACAGTTGACATTGAGTACACCCGAGGCAGTCAGAGAATCATCCGCAATGCTCTACCGATTGGACGGTAACCTGGTTTGTCTGTTTGTGTCTCAATCTTTCGTCATCAGAATTCCTGTAAAAAATTAGCCGTTTTCCTCAGTGAATTTGCTCAGCTGCTTTTCCATGCGTACTGGTCCTTTAAAGGGAACAAATTCGCAACAGTCAAACTGTTTGGTGCAATCATCAGTCACTTCATCACTGTTACGTTCTTGTTATTTATGTGTTTTAGGATGCCTATCATGCTGCGGAGCTCAAACTGTGTTCTCACTGGAAAAACACCGATGGAACTTTCAAAACTCAATGAGTGTCCTCTAGATCCTGGTACTGCATCGTAAAAATGGTGCTTCAAGCTGTTTGACCCGATGCCGTCGATTGTGGTTTTATTGCACAATATTTGTTTGCAGGAGGCTATTTCATCGTAAAAGGTCAGGAGAAAGTCATTCTGATCCAAGAGCAGCTGTCCAAGAATCGCATCATTGTGGAGCAGGACAGGAAGGGTGCAGTTGGAGCCTCAGTTACCAGGTCACAAAACCACTGCATATGTCTGTTCTGTATGACTGTATGTGATTTACAGCACGCTCCCATGGTATAGATTGTTTTATCAGCCAGTGGTAACGTCTTTGTTCATGTCAAACTCTTGAACTGAGACCATTAAGTTTTAATTATGATAATGTAAACACAAAACTTCAGATAGTTAGTTTCGTAAACTGTCGTATGCTTTTTGTTTAAAACTGTAATTCACTTCAGAAATTTCGTCACATTTGACTTCCTTGCCTTTTATTTCCAGCTCTACTCACGAGAAGAAAAGCAGAACCAACATTATTGTTAAACAAGGCAGATTCTATCTGAAACACAACACCTTATCAGAAGATGCTCCCATTGCCATTATATTCAAGGTAAGTTTTGATGACGGATGAGGAGACTCCACACATTGTCCACTAGGGGGCACCACGAACTAGCTAGATGGAGTAAGGCTGTCCCAGAGGCAGAAGCATGGTACTGATGTTACTTTTATTTCATGTTTCCCAGTGTTATTTGCCTGAACTGTAACTCTTGTGTAATATACTGATATCCTGTCATTTATTGACAGTGTTAAGTCTTCCAGTTAAGTCTGATGAACAGTGTGAAATCAGACAGAATTCATCCTCAGGAATGTTTTCTCGTCACCCTTTGCCCACCATGAAAATGTCAACTTCTATGTCCTCTGACACAATCCGTCCAAACATGTCCAACAGTGATTTTTTTTCAAGCAGAAGTGATGATCCAGAGGACAAAGTCTGTGTGCTCAACTCGTTTTGTTTGCTGTGCTCGCATACATCCTGACAGACGTCTTCTCCCCTGCCTCTCTTTTTGTATTTTGGGAGCGGCTGCAGATCCAGTGTGGGACGACTGGATCTATTCCCACCGCTTCACATTTCCATAAGCAAATATTAGACAGCCCACTGACTCCAAGTATACCTCTCCCACCCCTCACACACACTCCTCCCTCCTTATGTCCCATGGCTCTATCTTGTTCCACATTCTCGTTGCAAAATATTGACTGTGTGGCTGTGTCTCCTCAGCTGTTAGGCCTTTAATCGTCCAAACAAATCAATCATAAAAGCTCTTTGTTATTATTTACGCTGCTCTTTCCTGTCAGTTTAGTACCTCACATACACTTGCATGTCATTCACACAGGGCATGGGTGTTGAGAGTGACCAGGAAATAGTGCAGATGATCGGCACAGAAGAGCACGTCATGGCCAGCTTCGGCCCCAGTCTGGAGGAATGTCAGAAAGCCCAGATTTTCACACAGACGCAGGTATTTCACTGGTCCAGTACCAGTAGAACAGGTTTAATGATTGTTTCCCTCTCACTGAAATGGACAGTGCAAATGACACACACACACACAAATACACGTTTGCATCAAAAAAGTTAAAATATCCATTCTTCTGGTTCCCTTCTGTAAATGGCTGGTTTGACATTTTAGAAAATTCCATGTGGAGAATTCAGTGTGAAAACTCACAGCTTCATTAACATCATCATTACAACCTGTACTTCTAAATGTCACTAACTTACGTCTCCATTGGTTACCTGGCAACCTCTAGGGTTAACACAAACCTCTAGCATTGGTGTCTTTAGCCAGGAAATAGTCAGGCTCGTCGCTGCTTTTCAAAACAGAAATATAACATGTTCATTAATGAGTTAATGCTGCTGGTTTGGATTTCATTTGCACAAATTAAAATCAGACTGCAAAAACTTACCTAAAGCTTGGACACACCTTCTCATTCAGTGAGAATCTACTATGAAAACAAAGGAAACACATTGTATGAGAAGGTGTGTCCTGTACTGTATCATAAGACACGCCCTCCACTGGGCGATCTGTGTTGAATAGTAAGTACCTTTTTTGGATGATGTGTTTTAAGTGTTAAACATTTTGGTTAGAAACAAGACAAATATTTTTAGTAAAATTTTGAGTTTTTGCAGTGCATTACCCCACAATTCCAGTCTGTGGTCTGTGTGTGACCTGATTGAGCACATCCAGTTACGCGCTTATAAATGAATGCCACAGACATCCATCTTTAAGGGCCAGCCATCGGCGGCTCCACATGTAAAATTAAATCTGTGTGAGGAGAAGTCAATGAAAACATCCTACAAATATCGTTAGTGGCGGGTTTGTCGTATCCTTACATTTCACACTAATTTCGCTGAGTTCCGTGGTGCTGAACCACGGCCCTGAAGTTGTTCCATTAGTGCCTCTGAAGAGCAGGATGTTGCTGTTTAGAAACAGAAACGAGCGTCTGCACTGAACGTCTTTGTCTCGCTGTGATCAGATGACTTTGGTTTTGTCTTACCAGCCGGTTAAGTAATGCTTTTCATGAGTTTTTGAGGAGGTTTGCTTGTTTTCCTTGACTGAATGCAATCGGCCAATTTGTTTTTAATAAAGATTATGTTGTTAGAGGAACCAGTGATGCATTGATGAGGCCACATTTGCTGCCTAGCAACTGATGGCTGCAACTCTTATGTCCCTCTGTCTGCCAGCTTCCATGATGTCTTTTCATGGTATTCATGGGGTCATTGTATTGTGCACAATGAGGCCTAAATCTATATAATTAAAGGCAGATAGGTCTTAAGAAACATTCTTATCAGATTATGAAGTAATCTGCCCATATCAAATTTGTCAGCTGTTGCTTTTTAGTGATGCTCAGACATATATGTGACATCATTTTTTAATGAGCGTGTGTGTGTGTCTGTGTGTGCGCGTGTTAACGTGAGGTGCTGCAACGTTTTTTTGGGTGTGCATTCAGGAAGTACTGACCTTTGTCTGTTGTGATAATGGAGACCTGATTATTGTTGGGAAACATTATGGCAGGTTTTATTTTTGTCAGTTGAGTAATTTCACAACCACAGTAGTTATTTTCCTCTATAGCAGGGGTCACCAGCCTTTTTGAAACTGCGAGCTACTTCAAAGGGACTAAATAATCCAAAGGGCTTTCAGTTTGATACAAACCTCTGACAAGCAAAAATGCATGTTTTAACTTTACATAGAATCATGAAGAATCAATAAGTGATTTAACAAGGCAGGAAATTCACCATTCATGAAACATTCACCATTCAAAAGTTTCAGCAGGCCTGTGGGCACCACGTTAGGTCCCTGCGGGGTACCAGGTGCCCCCTGCTTTAAAGCATGTTGGTTTGTTTGTTTATTAAAGACGGGTTAAACATGTCAATATACAAGTGTAAAAAAAACGATATGTACTGCAAATTGACTCTGTTCTCTGCTGTATCTGCTGCTCAGGCTCTCAGGTATCTTGGGAATAAAGTACGGAGGCAACGCATGTGGGGTGGACCCAAGAAGACCAAGATGGAGGAAGCCAGAGAGCTTTTGGCGTCACTTATTCTCACACATGTGCCTGTATGCCAACAAACAACAGTGTTACATGACAACAATACACTTCCTATCATGACTCCACCGAATAAAATCATTATTTGCCTTCAGGTCAAAGAGTTTAACTTCCGGGCTAAGTGTATTTACCTGGCTGTAATGGTGCGGAGGGTGATTCTAGCTCAAGGGGACAACAAGGTGGATGACAGAGATTACTATGGCAACAAGCGTCTGGAGTTGGCCGGACAAGTAAGCATCCATGCACCTCACCATCATATTCAGTGCATGAGCAACACCTGGTCAGCATCTAATCAGTCTGTCTTTGCTGATCTTATGTTCAAACTTTTGGCCAGAAGATTTTGTGGTGTCAAGCAAATTTAGAAAAGGACAGACAGGCTTTTTTTGGTCCATTCTGGTCTACTTTAGATCCACAACAAACTCTGTGAAGGAGGAAAATGAAAACTCCTGGTTTCAAGTGATTACATATTGTTGACATCTAAAAGTAGGAAATTAGAAATTGCTGTCAAGTTCTCCCTAAGTTTGCACATAGCTCTTTTATTATTTTTTATTTGTGAGTTAAAAAAAAATCCCAGCAGGAGAATGTAAATGAGTTCATATCTGACAGCAAAAGTCCAATCACACTGGGTGTTATTCATTTTCATTCCAAGTGAAAAGTGTTTACTTACTTTTCTAATTGCGCCACAAACAAAACATGACGTTAATTAATAATTTGTGAATAGAGCTGCACTCAGCGCTCACACATGCTTTAGTGTGAACAGATCACAGTGTTGGACCAGAGGATGGCGGCAGCTTGAGCTCCGATCTCTCACCTGGATCTTTGTTCTTGCTTGCTTCTTTTAATAAGACTCTCATTATTTCCCTTCAGCTTTGTTTTTTTCCCCGTTTTGTTTTCACCCCCTCCCTCCTGTATTTCAGCCTGGCTTTGTCAGGCAAGAGATATGCAGTGGCACCAAAATCCCAAAGCTCGGGAAGCATGGGGATTTTTCAGCACTCTGACAATAGAATTGCTGCCTTGACTGGAGCGATTGAGCTAATCCGCAGGCCCAGCTCTGATAATGTAATTACTGCTGTCTTAAGGCCTTTAATTTCCCCCCCAACCTGCTCTGTATAAGGAGCAGGAGATGGGAAGAGGTGGGGGCACGGAGCCCTCTTTCAATAGGGGCTTACACACTAACACCGCCAGCAATATCCTCACTCTCCAATTATGGTTCCCTGACATTCAACTAATTGGCCTGGCTTCGCTATGGAGGCTTAATTTCTTTATTAATTTCAGACAGCGTTGCCTGTGTTTTGATGTATGCTAATGCATGGTGGGTGGGGGCTGTGAGAGAGCGTGCCCCCTGTAGGCCCTGTGAAGAAGTAGTGAGACCTGGGACGGAGGCCAGGTCAGGCTTATCAGTGAGTCGGCACACCTGCTTATTAAATCCTACCGGCATCGCATTTCTGATGATCAACACAAGCAGACTGTGATGACGTAACAACGACTCTGTGTCTGAAAACACTCTCGCTTTGAACGTGGGATGTTTTTGGGGGGTTGGCAGTAAAAGATTGCAAGTAACTTTTATATTTTGAATAATAACAGTCCACCTCTCTCTACCTCTTTTCAGCTTCTGTCTCTGCTGTTTGAAGATCTGTTTAAGAAGTTCAACTCTGAGCTGAAGAAAATTGCTGATCAGATCATCCCCAAACAAAGGGCAGCACAGTTTGATGTGGTCAAACACATGCGGCAGGATCAAATCACCAATGGCATGGTCAATGCCATATCCACAGTGAGTGGGTGCAGCTTGAAATCCACATGATTAAAGAAACTCAAACCACTGCAGTTGAGAATACATACAGAACTAGTTTGTATCAAGTCGTTCAGTGATTGGCTGAACAGCAGCTCAGCAGTGCTTGAATGTGATTGGTTGTTCAGATCTTCTTCTGTTTTCAAAGGGAAACTGGTCTCTGAAGAGATTCAAGATGGACCGACAGGGAGTCACCCAGGTCTTGTCTCGTCTCTCCTACATATCGGCTCTCGGCATGATGACCAGGATCTCCTCCCAGTTTGAGAAGACCAGGAAGGTCAGCGGGCCGCGCTCCCTGCAGCCCTCGCAATGGGGAATGTTGTGCCCGTCTGACACCCCCGAGGGAGAGGTGAGTGGGCTGCAGCAGCCACGCCTGACCGTCCAGTGACATAAACAGCCAAATAATTCTTCTGATAATGAACACTTAGATGCATTTATGGATCAAGGAATAACGTCTGCAAGCACGTATGGACACACATTCTGTCCTTTGTACCCAATGTTCCTTTTACATTACGGAAATTCAAAATCATGTTAAGAATGTTTGTGTTATTTCTGCTCAAAATGGTTAGCTAAATAATTGCTAAAAAAATCTGTGTGTGAAGGCTTTTAAACAATCCCGTACGTTATGATTTTGTAGGCCTGTGGTCTGGTGAAGAACCTGGCTTTGATGACACACATAACCACTGACATGGAGGACGGTCCAATCATCAAACTGGCCTTCAACCTGGGCGTAGAAGACGTCAATCTGCTGTGCGGAGAGGAGCTCTCCTACCCCAGCGTCTTTCTGGTCTTTCTTAATGGTAAAAGTGTAGCAGTGGAGCCTCACAAATAAGTAGGCACAGAGGAAGAACACAAGATACTTTTGCTTTAGATCACTTGAAAAGAAAGTTAAATCCTCGGTGTTGTGAATGCTTTGCTCATGAGAATGAAGGGAAAGTATTCTGTTTAGTTTATAGAAGACAGTTTTGTATTTTGCAGGGAAGCTGATAAGTCGTTAATTTCATGGCAGCGTTAGGTGTTGTTCTTGAGGCAGAACTTGGCCTGTAATTACTGTATGTTTGTCTCACCACTGATAACTGTCAAATTATATTAGCTGCCATACCATTTAATTAGTTGGTAGCAGCAGGTGTCAAAGCCCTTCAGAATGTTCACTGCTAATGTGCCGTCACACAGAGGCCGAACACAGAGTCGCTTCTGTTCTCCAGTCACTCGTCTGTCAGTCTTGATATGAGCACAACCTCAGCAGGCAGTTTGAGCTGTATTTTACCAGGAATAGAGGCTCAGAACGTCCTTCTGCTTTACATGCTGTGCTTCAAAACTCATTCGTTCAGTTTGACATTTGTGAATAGGAGTTTTTAAACCAAAATTGAAAATACACAACCAGTTTGGACACCCATTCTCGATAAATGTAATGAGAAGGTATATAATGTATAATGTATATAATGTAATGTAATGTATATAAGTTGTCACATGGCCCCGGACATATCATTTCCCAACCTGGTGTGTATGTCCTGTGGAGTTTTTATCTGTACACAAAATTGTGTTGACAATTTTTTGTTTACTATTTATTTTACTAGTTTAATTCCTTGTAATAGTGTCTGTTTTCGCAGTTCTTAAAGCTTAATCTTATCAAATATTACATGAAATATTTGAATCTATATGACATGTATCCCAGACTGACTGCAATGGTCTGTTGTAGAGACGTGACCAAATACACTGGATGATCTGTCCTCATCTTTGTCTCAGCTCACCTGTCTAACCGTCCATCTGTCTTTGTTCATGTCCACAGGTAATATTCTAGGTGTAATCCGAGATCATCATAAACTGGTCAGCACCTTCAGGTTGATGCGGAGGGCAGGTTTTATCAACGAATTTGTGTCCATTTCCACCAACTTGACTGACCGCTGTGTCTACATTTCCTCCGATGGAGGACGTCTTTGCAGGTGGGAAAGTCTGAACAACTTCCAGTTTCAATTCCAAAGCTAAAATTCTTGCTCCCGATAACAGATTTTAATAAATGACCTGGAATAGGTTGTCGAATTCAGTTATAATTTTGTAGCCTCATGTTGGTGATTCATGATGTTTGACAGAGTTCTGTTTCCCCCACTTTAGACCATACATTATTGTGAAAAAAGGGCAGCTTATGGTGAAGAACAAACACATTGAAGATCTTTCTCAGGGCTACAGGTGAAGTCGAGTCTATCATATATTGACCTCTGTCTTTGAAAACAAATATTTTTACCACAAGAACAGCATTATATTAGAGATGATTCCAACAGCATGGAAACATGTTTATTGACTCCAGGACTTTTGAAGACTTCCTGCACGAGGGTCTGGTGGAGTACCTGGATGTCAACGAGGAGAACGACTGCCAGGTCGCACTTTACGAACACATGATTAACAAGTGAGTGTTTCTGTCATTTTCAAATTACCCTCGTTAGTTCACACACTGCTTTCACTGCCACTTTTGATGTTATTTATTTAATATTATTATTTCTAATTTCCAACAGGGACACAACCCACTTGGAGATCGAACCCTTCACGTTGCTCGGGGTGTGTGCCGGCCTCATTCCCTACCCCCATCACAACCAGTCACCCAGGAACACATACCAGTGTGCAATGGGCAAGCAGGCCATGGGTAAGACAGAGCTGAGCAAGTAGCTTCCGTCAGCCGTCAGGTCATTAAACTGTGAAGATCTCAAATCCCTCCTCAAACATGCTCCTCAAAGCTGCATGCACACAGACAAACACGGACACTTACAGTAATTTAATCTCACATGAACACCATTCTTAAACCCCTGCAATCTGCTGCTTCAAGGTTTTATTTGCACAAGTTCAAATCATACAATAGGACATAACGAACAGTGTAGTGAGAAAGGGAGGGAGAAGAAGCCTGCTGCTTTTTACTCCTAAAACTCTGCTCCTGCTCAACGTCTTGTCAGAATACATTTGTATATGTGACTGAGTGTTTTTCTTATGTGTGTGTCTCAGTGTCTGAATGCGCATGGACATCAAACATGGGGCGCTTGCGTAGGTTCTCTATTGTGCTGTGTGTGTGCGGAGGCCCTTTCCCTGCCAGTCACCCAGAGTGTCATTAGCAATTCATTGTGTCTGCTCTGGCTGTGCTCAGGGGGTCAGTGTGCTCAGCTGCGAAAGACCACAGAGTGTGCACCCGCAGCTCCTTGGTAACCAAAACTTCCCCAAACGGCCCTGCTGACATTCATCAGAACCACCATCACCCCCACCCCACGGCTTTACCTCCGTTCCTTTCTCCCCTCCCCCGATCTTTACAAAAACACAGACTGGAACTATATTTGGCCCAATATCCTCTGCCTTGTCTGTTTTGTGTGGACAACCCTATACATGTGCAAATCTGGTTGTGTGGCCCGGGCCTATTATCACAGGCTCTGTGCTTGTAGCCTGATTGTGAAGTAATAGCATCTGACAAATGTCAAGACTTCCAGGGAGGCCCGACATTGTGCCATTTCTTGCTGCTCCGCTGCTCTGAGGTGGTGCTAACCAGATCCAGCCATGACCCACCCGACAGCAGGAATAAACACCTATAACAAATACATACCATTTATGCATGCCGTCTCATGACTTTGGAATCATTTTACATGCATATAAAGTCAGTTTGATGAAAGATTCATTTTTAGAGTCTCATATTTCACACACTCACCTTATTGCCAAGTTAACTAAAATCCCACCTCTTCCAAATCACCTGCTGACAGTCCTGCTCCGCCTTCGTTTGCCATTCTTTCTCCAATTGTGTTTCCCTCTTGTACTTTCTTGTCTCTTTGTTTCCACTTGTACTTAGAGGAGTGCTACATAAAACGTTATTATAATAATAATGATAGTAATAATATTAATAAGATGGTTATAGTTAATATTTTAATGCTATTTTTATTATTATTATATGTCACCTCTCCAGGTACCATTGGCTACAACCAGAGGAATCGTATCGACACGCTGATGTACCTGCTGGCATATCCTCAGAGACCAATGGTCAAAACAAAAACCATCGAGCTCATTGATTTTGAGAAACTGCCAGCTGGTCAGAATGCCACTGTTGCAGTGATGAGCTACAGCGGCTACGACATTGAAGACGCTTTGGTCCTCAACAAAGCATCACTTGACAGAGGTTACAAATGCTGCAGAATCAGATTAAATCTGAATTTTGGGTTGTATTCGAATGCTGCATTTCGTCCATTCACCCCCAGGATTTGGCCGTTGTCTTGTCTATAAAAATTCCAAGTGTATATTGCGGCGTTACACCAACCAAACCTTTGACAAGGTGATGGGTCCCATGCTGGATGCTGCCACACGGAAGCCCATCTGGAGGCACAACATCCTGGATGCTGATGGGATCTGCTCCCCTGGTGAGTAACTGGACTTTTCTAATACATCTGATTACTACAATTAAAACCAAACAGCCTCCTTGTGTTGGTTAAAATGTTGTGCAGGACATAACACAATTTTCCCGATTTTGAACAGTTGCTGCTTTCACATGAGGAAAAGGTGGCTGTGTATAGTGAGAATAAAGATAAAGGTTCTTGGGTAAAAGTACAGACACTCCAGTAATTGTTCAAACATTTTCAAACACACACACCATACCAGCAGCTTTGTATGCGTTTATAAAAGTAGCTTGATCAGGGGCTCGTTCCAGAAAGTACGTTTTTTTAATGCTGAAATTAGAGAGAAAACTGCAGAATTTCCTAAATGTCAGGGTTATTCCTGAACAGTATTAAAACATATGCATCTTAAAAGATGTTTGGTTTGATTTCTGTCGGTTTTATGTGAAATTAGAATTGAAAAATGAGATTTCCTTATTCCAGGCCCTGTTCAGAGATAGTGTCTGCATGTCACTTGTTTTATCATGTAACAGAAATTGCTTCTGACTATTTTGCGTGGTTGGAAAAGGTCCATTCAGACATGCTGATGCTGACAAACCCTGATGCTCTGTGTGCACTGCAGGTGAGCGGGTGGAGAATAAGCAGGTGTTGGTGAATAAGTCCATGCCGACTGTCACCCAAACACCACTGGAGGGCAGTACCCAGCCAGGCCAACCCCAGTACAGAGACGTGCCCATCAGGTGAGTGCTCAGCAGCCCACCTGCTCGGCTGTTGATTGGAGCAGCTGGGGAGTGGAAGCACTGCACCAAACCTGATCGCTCTCTCTCTTGTTGTCTTTCTTCAGCTATAAGGGCTCAACAGACTCATACATCGAAAAGGTCATGATCTCTTCCAATGCTGAAGATGCTTTTCTCATCAAAATCCTACTGAGACAGACCAGGAGGCCTGAGATAGGAGACAAATTCAGCAGTCGACATGGACAGAAAGGTGTCATCCTCTGCACTCTCAGACAAGTCTTGCACATTCATATAAGTCAAGTCAAATTTTATTTATTATAACACCTTTCATACATTAAAAATGCAACACAAAGTGCTTCTCTGAAAAGATATTACAATGCAACATACCAAAAATAATGAAAAGCCGCTTCTCCCAACCCCACATATCAGCACACATGTACACATGAAGAATATGTCACCATAAGATTAACACTCACCACTTTTCAATTCAACCGATTGCACACAACTAAAAAAGCATAGGTAGTCAGATTTGTTGAGTCAAGTCCCAGTGGCTCTGTCACTGCCCCTCTGTCCTCATCTTTCAAGAGCTCTTTTCAATTAATTGGCTCTTTGTCCTCTGCCAGACTATGCAAATTTATTACACCCCAGCAATACTCTCCTGCTAGTGGCCTGAAAGTGTTTACAACCGCCATTGTTTTTGCGGCACCTCCCCTATAGAGGGCCTGTATGATGTTTTAATCAAAAAGCTAACTGGCGCCATGCATAATTTACTCTCTTCATTAAAGCAGTGTCCACAGGGCGGTCAGCTCAGGGTTCGGGACAATGTCTTCTGTCTCAGATAGTGAGATGAGAGAGGGGTCATTGGGGGGTTAGTAGAGGGAGATTTATCTGGAAGGGCCCAGATGTGCAACTGCTTGTTGAGCAGTTATTTAAAAGGATGAAGAAAAGTGAAACTTTTTATTGAGTGTAGAAATAACATCATGTTCTCTCTTGTCAAATATGTAGAAACATAACAATAGGAATCTTGAACTACAGGCTTTTTCTTTCATTAGACGTGAATTTGACTCTGGCTCCTCAGGACCAGTCTCATAAGTCTTGGGTCAGCAGAGCAGAATAAGTTAATTATTTACTGGACACATGCACACACACACACACACACACAGCTGTAGAGTCTGTGCAAGGGGTGTGGGGGTGTCAGTGGTAGGGGCCCATTGTGCCAGCTGCCAGCATGGAGCTGTTTGAGCTGTGATGGAGAGCTCTGGACCCTTGCTGTTGTCTTGCCTTTCTCTGCTGATTTCATGCCTCTTTTATCATTCACTTTCACACAAAACAAACAACACTGAGGATGTCTGTTATGGGAACTATTGTCACGCTCTCTCAACGCTCTGTTCACCTTCTCCAACTTTCTCCAGTTTCTGTTGATCCTCTTCCACACTAAGTTTACCCTGATATTCAAACCTTATAATGCCCATCCTTTGTTTTTATTTTCCCCTCTTCTATCCTCCTCTGGTCGTGCCATACTTGCCTTTTCTGTTTTTTTCACATCTCTCCTTCCTGCTGTTGGATGACTTTCCAGTAAGTCATTGTACTTGTTCCCAGTCAACATCCTGTAAGACATCAGCAGTCTGTGGTGCAAACCAGTTGGCTGACAGGGTTTCGTTTTCTCCTCTCCAAACGATCCCCTCCACTTCCTCAGATTTGAAGTGAAAGTCAGGGATGTGTTATCTCAGTCTCCCTGTCAATCTAAGCACCTTTCTCACTTCCTGCTCTCCTTCTCATCTCCTTCTTTTCTATTTTTTCATTTGCAAATGGGCCTACAATCTGTTTACCCTGGCCAGGGAAGAGTGCTTTGGCCCCTCAGCAAACATTTGCACTCACACTTAAACTCCTGGCTACCAAGCTGCTTGCCCCCCAGTGACTCAAAAGAGACTGACTGTCCACATGAGTATGGAAATGTCCGGACCAATCTTCCCAGCAGTGATAATCACAACTAAACACTTTAAAGTAGACCTACTGTACATGTTAAGGACAATGATTAGTTGGTTTTGACTGTTGAGAACATTTTTAAACCCATTTGTTGCTTATGATCTCAAATTAAACGTGGATAAGCTCATGTTAAAAAGAAACTTGCTCTCCTTGTAGTTATTTTTTGTTGGTAAATCACTCAAATGTTTTCAATACCAATCAATAAGCACAGTTCCTCATATTTTGTGTTTGTCTCTCTCAGGTGTTTGTGGCCTCATCGTCCCGCAGGAGGACATGCCTTTCTGTGACACAGGCATCTGTCCAGACATTATCATGAACCCTCATGGATATCCCTCCAGAATGACGGTATGGTTCCACGCATGTACATAAATATTGAAGAGAATTGTAGAATGGATTTTATCATTATACGACTATAATAATTATTCTAAGAGAAGAACATGAATAAAACTGGAGCTGTTAAATATTAAGTCTCCACAGATGATTGACAGAATTATAGATAAGCAAACTCAATTACCACTGCATGTAATGTTCATTTTTTGTTTGTTTCTGTTCAATTTTTTTGTGTACATTCATAGAATAGAAAGTCGTCCTGTGAGGGAAATTCACATTAAAGCAGTCAAAGAACAAAGGGAAAAAAGAGAAGGTACACACAAATTACTAGCAAAATTAAAAAGAGAGTTTAGGAAATCTAGACATATTTACATAGACTTTCTTTTAGCGTTTATTTGTGTAGAATATAAAGTAGATAGTATTTCTGTAAAAGGTAGTTTTATCATGAGCTAACTGTGACACATTCACATCATCATAACTGTGAAAATGGGCCAAATGAAAGTTTTTAGATGGAGGAAACATCAGTTTTGACACCTAATAGTTGCAGTTTGAGTGTTGACCTTCGCTCTCCACAAGTTTGCTTGGCTCTTCTGAGACAAACCATCATTATCTCAACCTCTCTCCTCATGGTTATCATTGGCCTCCAGAGCACAAGTCCATTGATGTCGCTAAACAGCAATCTTATTGTTCACAAACAGATATTTATTGCTGCGCAGACAGCTGCCAACAAAAATGCCGCCTGTAATAGTATGTGCAAGTTTTATCAAACATGCACAGTACATCTGAACTGGAGGACGTTGCTGGATGTGAATACCATGAATCTTGGCTGTGACTCCGGCAGCTTCTTGTCTCTTATGCTATAAAATCCTGAATGATCTTTACTGCTCAAGTTGTCAGTGCCAGCATGTTTGCTGGCTCCGGTTGTCCTGGGAAACGCTCAGAAATGTTTGGCTCGGGAGGATGTTTCTGTGGTGAAAGAGTGAAATGAGAGTAGGTGTTTTCCTTTATGTGCTGGGGTCAGAGGTCCTCTGGGTGCGACCTCAGTGGAATTGTTGAAATCAGTCATCCTTACATGGCTGGTCCCACCCTGAGGGGTACATATGTTATCTAATCTCACCTCTAATATCTAGAGTTGGTCCAGGACAGAATATAAATGACAAAGGATTGTACATCATGAACAGAGCCACTGTTTTATTTCCCAACATGAACGAGTGTCTGATTCTCTCAGGTGGGGAAGTTGATTGAACTGCTGGCTGGGAAGGCGGGAGTCCTGGACGGGCGCTTTCACTATGGCACAGCCTTTGGAGGGAGCAAGGTGAAGGATGTGTGTGAGGACCTCATCCGTTATGGATACAACTACCAGGGCAAAGACTACGTCACCTCAGGAATCACTGGGTAATTACGAGCAAAAATCCCCCAACACAGTTCTTGTATGTGTCACTTGACAGTTTAATCGAACCTGTCTGTAATTCTTCTCACAATGTCAGCTTGTTATTTTGTACAGTTTAATGTCTATAAAAAAGCAAAAAATGTCAGGGAAGTGTCCTGTGAAGGACATGAGGATTCCCACAGCAGCCTGAATGCACCTTCAACAAAACTCAATTTTTGAAGGTCCTTAACTGAAAAAGGTTGAGATAAAACAGAATTAGACCGCCTATGATCAGTAAATGACTGCTACTTTTGTTTGATATGTTTGTTAAACACACATGTTGATTATATGTAGTATATGTTCTAGTGTTGATTTCCATGTTTGTGTTTTCTTCTCAGGGAACCTCTAGAGGCTTATATCTACTTTGGACCAGTGTACTACCAGAAACTGAAGCACATGGTCTTAGATAAGATGCATGCCAGAGCTCGCGGACCCAGAGCGGTTCTCACCAGGTAAAGTCAGTGGTCAAGACATTGTTTACATCTATGTAGTCAAGGCAACCGCTAATCACCGAGTACCAACTCCATTGTGAGATTCATAGTAGGTACAGATGATCAAAAGTAACTGAAGTACACAAGTGTTTGACCCTGCAGCAAGTTGATGGAAACTGTGAATCTGTTAGGCAGCCAACCGAGGGTCGCTCCAGGGATGGAGGTCTGCGTTTGGGTGAGATGGAGCGTGACTGTCTGATTGGCTATGGAGCAAGCATGTTACTGTTGGAGCGCCTCATGATCTCCAGCGATGCCTTTGAGGTGGACGTTTGTGGACAGTGTGGCTTGTTGGGCTACTCAGGATGGTAGGTTGAGTACTTCTTTGGACACCTGTCACTGGTTTTGTCTATCGTCAGTTTCTACCCTGGTTGTTTTTACAGTTACAGTTACAGTATTGTATTTATTGGAGGACATGTCTTTGATCTTGTCATAAAGTATCTTTATGTTAACATATCAGTGCAGGGACAGAACATGTGCATGCAGCAGAGTGACACTGCATTCGACGATTACATTGCACCACTATCATCATCTTTACAGTAGTGATTTCCAGCTCACTGCGCTAACACTGGCAAACAGTCAGACTCAAAAGTAAACTGAAAATCTACCAGTTCAGTATTGTTGAGTTCCATGTCGTACTTTCTCTCTTTCAGGTGCCACTATTGTAAGTCATCCTGCCAAGTCTCCTCACTGCGAATCCCGTACGCCTGCAAGCTGCTGTTCCAGGAGCTGCAGTCCATGAACATCATCCCCCGACTCAAACTGTCGCGCTACAACGAGTGACACGGACAGAGTGTGGGGACCAGTGTGTGAGTGAACAGATTAGTCAGCGGACTTGGTGGTAGACACTCAAAGATATTTTCTTGTCTCAGCTGATAAAATGAAGATTTCAGTTCTGTTGGATGCATTTGTGTGAATGTCTGAGAACAGGGAGAATAACAATTGTTTTGGTTTTCCTTGAACCTTCAAAATGTAAAATAATTTTTCTTTTTTCTATTTTCACATCTTTCTCTCTGTATGTGTCTATAATAAACACAAAGTGTTACACTATCAACTGCTGAAAATGTGAATTCTTCTGTCTGTGTCTCCTGTTTGAATATAAATGTTATGCAGTATGTAACTAATTGTCAAATCTGAAAGAACTGAGATAACATGAATAGTCAGATGAAATCTTTGCTGGTTGAAGCAGCTGACATGAGTTTCCTCTGTCAGGTGGCTGAGCACCAGGTGTCATGAAGACAGGACGTAATCCACCGTAATTCTCTCCCAAGTGTTGATGTGGCCTACTGGCACAATGACCCACTGTCACCTGCTGGGGAACTGAGACAAGACAGACCAGTGCTTCGTCAGGTGCTCACACACAAAAAATGGGCAGGTCAAGGTCGAGCCAAATACTTAAGTATTATTGTCGTAACCATAATTATGCAATGATTTATGTATAAATCTACTCTTTGTAAATGAATGACTGAATGAGTCCTACATCTGAATCCATCTCATGCTGAAATAAGAACACACTTAAAGCTGTTGTTCACAGATGTCAAATATCCACATTGTGTTTTAGAGTGTTTGAAATCACTGAATACAAATCCAATTCGTTTGAACTAAATCAGTGTGCATCACAAAATACAAACTCTGGCCCAAAATTACATTCAGCTCAGGACAACACTTCAATACATGTATTGCAAATGAAACACTGATCATGATCAGTACTTAAAATAAAAAAAACATTTGATTAGATTCAAAAGCTGAGGTGATTGAAGGAAGTCAGGTGAGCGACTTTCATTAATGTTTGATCCGACGGGGTTCAGTGAGGACGTACAGTTGGCCTCATGTATGTCAGCATGTAGAGAAAGATGCTTTTGACACGAGCAGTTCCCCTGCAAACCAGAGCCTTAATACCACCAACATGACATGAGTAGCGCAACCATACCCCCCACTCGCACATACACACACAACTCAATTGGGGCCTTTTCACTGAACAAAAGCGGTACACATCCGTTTGTGAGGGTAGATTGTGTGAGAATAGGAAGAGTGGAAGAGGCTGTTTGGTGGCTGCACCTGTCCTATTTTAAGAGGCTCGAATAAGCAGATAACAGTGGCAGAACAGAGAAAGTGCTACCACACCACCACTACCACCACACACACACACACACACAGACCCTCTCCTAATTGGACTAAAAATAATTAGATCCTACTTTAAGGTTGCAGATTGAATGAATTCATATTAATATTGTGTCATCAATGCGTCACACAATCTTGTTTAGTCTTCTCAAGCGCAGTGAAACTTTCAGAGATGATGTTTCTGTCATCCTGAAGTGTGTCTTCAGGATCCTTTCACTCTCTGGCAGAGATTTCCTTTATATCATTTATAAGTCTGATGTCATTTCATCAGACTTTGACCATTCACAGCATCCCATGCGCTATTGCTACTGCCCTGACCTACACGTGCTCCCAGGTGTGTGCACGGTGTGTGTGTTGGTGAGCAGAAGCTCATGGCTGCGCACTGCTAGAGAAAGTCCTCCTTTGCTAACCATGATGTGGTGAGTAATTCAGCCATAATCCGCCTTTCTCCTCTCCCCTCTTCTTTCCCCTCTTCTCTCCCCCTCTCCTGTGGTTCCATTCATATTCTAATCACAGCTTTCCCTTCTCCAGCTCTCAGGCACTCCATCAGAGCCCGAACAGCCTCGGGCTTTGCACTTTTACTTCCCCCCCTTTGTGACCGTTCCCTCCTCTCAGAGGCACACCAAAATATGGTTGCCACAGCGAAAGAGTGAGCAAAAAGAGGCAAGAACTCAAATAGGAAATTCACACTATTTTGACATGTTTCAGTGTTGAGAGCGATTGTGAGCGAGTGTGATTGGTCAACTCTGTACAATGATTGTCACAAAGATGGTTTCATAGCGTTCCAATCCAGGGAGGTCAAAAACCTCAGAAAAGGTGTCAACAAGTGTCCATAGGATGTGAAATGGGTGTTAAATCAAAAGAGATGACAGGAGAGGCAGTTGTGTTGGGATGTATGTTTATTTGGAGCTTGTGGGTGTAGAAAAACATATTAAATGCCATAATGGAAGACGGGGAGGCCACAGTGTTAGGACTGCGTAGATCTAAGCCTCTTTTTTTTGGTTGGGAGGGAGCTTTTCTTATTCAAAACAGCCCCACAAAAGACTTCCAGTGAGCCTTGCCACATCCCCATCTGACTTGGGGCCATTCATCAGCCTTCCAAGCCTATCAATGACATGTCCCCATCAGGGCTCCTATAAAATCAGCCCCTTTCCCATGAAACATCAGCAAACATTTTGACGGGTCTGGCTTTCCCCCCGCTGGATTTCTGGAGGAGTCTCTACCCCCTTAGTCCCTTATTCCCACCTCCCCCTTCTACTCTGCCACCAGCACCACGAATCTCAGATACTCAACATCTCTTGTGACGGGCAGTGGTCACGGAAACACAGAGCGAGACGAGGGGAGAGCCACTGAGGAGGGGGAAACGTGCACCAAGCCATTTTCCTGGAGGAGCAAGTGTCGTTGATGGGAAGAGGATGCATTGCGGGCTGCTGGAGGAGCCTGACATGGATTCCACAGGTCAGTCCTGCTCACTCTGCTCGCTTTGCTTCTCTGGAGGTTTTTTAGAGATTCAGCATCCATTCAGGGACGTCGCACCAGCTTCCACGGCAGGACGTCTCAAACTTGCATTGTGATCATTCAAGGAAATATGTGGAATCTCAGATTTTGACCTTTTTGTCACTTAATCTTTTTTTTTACATTAGAGTGTTTTAATGGTTTTTTTCTGTCCTTTATGGGAAATTCTGCAGGACTGACTTTTCTACCGATGCAAGAAAAAAGTCACTGAAAGCACAGAAATTATCGTACTATTTTTTAAAAATGTTTTCCAGTCTGCTCAATTTAACCAACAGGAGAGTTTTTCCTCTGTAAAGTGTTTATGCACCTGCTACTTGCAGCTTTATTCCTTTTCCCTTCAGCATTTTTCAGTTTAACAACCTCAATGTCTATAAACTCAGCAGTGAAATATTTTATACCTACATGTAAGTAGCTCTTTGAAAACTAAATGGTAATGTCTAATCTGATTAAAAGGCTGAAATAGTAACGTTCAAAGGAAAAAAAGATCAATGATGGTCTTGGCTTTCACCAGAAGCACCTCTTGAAAGTGCTGTTGCAGTAGAAGGTTGTTTAGTCGTGAACGTGTGTTAATAAATGTGTGAACATCCGTTTCACTTGTTGATCAGATTTAATCCAATTATTTAGATCCCCAACTTATCTGTCCCTGTGGCAAATGAAGCTTGAGAGCTGAGCCTCTGTGGAGAATTAGCTTCACCTCAGTGGATTCACATTTCCAAGCTTTGGCTTCTTTAGATGAAGAGCAGAAAACCCTGTAGAGAAATAATGAAAATCTGCTTGTTTTGTGTTTGTGTTTGGATAACTTGGTGTTTTTTTATTTTTTTTACTTAAACCAAAAATAGAAATAATATAAGTTGTTTTTGCCATTATGATCCAAATATTTCGAGAAAATCAGAAAGAATAGCTGCTTCTTTCCAACATCTAATGAGATCTAAGTAAACTAAAACTACAGCAGCACTAATACTTTGTGTATTAGTGTAGTGACATTCCTGACCTTAGTAACAGAAAGTGTCAGTGTGATGTACTATTTGTCATCATAAGAACATTATCATGGAAAGAAGAACTGTTGTTTGCAGCAATGATTCTCCATGCGCACTGAAGTGTAAATTCCTCTTTGAGCGTAAACTTCTAAAACATTCCTATATTGTGTGGTCGTCTGAATCCGTCCAGCAAGCTACTCCAACAGGTTATCCTGCCAGGAATAAGTTCCAGATACAGATTAGGACTTTGGGCTGCTTGTCATTTAAAATGTTGCACATAAATATCTTGATTACACTCAGATAAACAGGAATAGTTACCATATACAGCCTGTTTCTCCTGTATTCACCCTTCATTATCAAACATTAAATACTTCATTGAACTGGTGTTTCACATCAACAGAGAATCTGTTTCTACACAAAAGCTTTGGTGTTTGGCTGCAGCCGGCCACAGAAAGCACACCAGTTGAGCTATTTGTAAGTAGAAATTAAAACAGGACAATGGCTTCTCTTCCATGAGGCTGCTTCAGTAATGCGCACAGGCTCATTTAAGTGTGTGCGCCCGTAGTCTCTGGGGAACAATGCTGGAATCCTGCCGTCTTGGTGAAAACATCTCAAATAGAGCCGTGGCTGCGGCACTGCCCACACAATCGATTGTTGTCAGCTCACCCTGTCACATTAGGGACATTTAAAAATGTCCTGTATAGACAGTGATCTGGACTCAGGGCATCATCAGAGCTTTGCTTCTGTTCTTTTTCATGATAAAGTTCTTCACGTGGTGAGTTTGAGAAGTTAAAATGTCTGTTTTATCCCCATAACAAACAACACAGTTCCTTTTTTACAATGCATTTCATTTCCTAAAAAATGAATAGGCTCAGCTCTGTAATTTGTGCTCGTCCATGTCCTTCTTGTAGAGAGCTGGATTGAACGATGCCTCAATGAGAGCGAGAGCAAGAGATACTCCAGCCACACATCTCTGGGGAATATGTCCAATGATGAACGTAAGCAGAATGAAAACTGATGTATTTCTGATTTTTCTTCTCACTCATTGATGTTCTACTCAATATATAATACGTATTGTATTGTACTTATGATGTACTATTATTTGTGGTCTTTAGAGGTAATTCAATTATTTTGAACAGTAAAAAACAGTAAAAAAGGGTTATTATTTAGAACATCTAACTTCTAAAAAGCACTTGTAATGTTGTTGACCCCAACTAAACAACAACAACTACATTTTGCCCTAAAATCACAGATGAAGAGAAAGAAAATAACAGAGCCTCTAAACCTCATTCGACACCAGCGACTCTGGAATGGTAAGATTTTTATCCTTCTAGTTACATGTGAAAAAATGAGGACAGGTAGATTTTTTTTTAATGTGTGATGAATTCATATAAAATGAGGTGATGCTGCAGGAAGAGAATTTATTTCTGTTCTTGTTGTCAACAAAGGAGGATTTGCATGCTCGCACATACAAACACACACACACTCCTACTTGTTGCAAGGCCCTTTTTACAAACAAACTTTAAAATTGGAAATTTGATTTAAAAAAATATAGTAATTAAAGCAGTACCAGGTTACTCTGAAAGAGAACCTTTATATACATAAAAGTGCTGATGCTGTACAACAATCACAAAATAGTGTGTTAATCCAGTTAATTTTGACAAAACTTGAATAATACTTGGATGATTGTTGTTCAAGGACACATTTCATCCTTAAACCAAAAACCCACAAGTCCTGTAGAAGATGTGGACTGTACAGTATAGATTTGCTTACTTACACCTGAGCTCTTGTAGAATGAGATGAGAGATCAGAGGTATTAACAGTTGCAATATAAATGTAAAGGTGATGCCAACCAGACAGATCATGACGATTTCCTAGAGAATTTTAAAATGTTTTATGTATTTATTTTTTTCTATTAATTCCATCAATTATCATCAAACAGTCAATCCTTAATTACCAACTTAATGTTTATACTTAAACTAGTAATAATGGTGGTGCACCTCAAGGCTAAACTTTGTGTCCATCCTTTTTTAAGTTGACTTGTAAATGTGTGCAGTCACACTGGATGTGACCAGTGTATAACTTTAGAGCAAATACATATTCAGATGTTTTAATTATGAAAAGAGCAGCCGTGATAGTAGGTCTTAAGAAACAATTGGCAACACCACGGTGGGACATTAAGAGAGAAGAAAAAGTGATGTTTCATTTGATTTACTGTTAAAGGCAAATATATTACCTCTGGACATTAAGTGAGAAATTATATTGATTTGTTTACTATAATTGTAAGGATCAAATTGTCTTTATTGACACCAGAAACATTGTATGATGTCTGTGTAAAGTTAAAAGATGTATGTGACAGTAAATTTGTCACTGGTCACTGCATGTTTTTATAAACAATTAATGCTGGAGGGACATTTGGGGGAGGGAGTCTGCTTCTACATGTAGTGGCAAATGTAGATGATGTGAAAAGACGTACAATGTGCATCCACACAGTTTGCTCCTCTCGTGTGTTATTTTTTTGGGGGGTTGTCAAAGAAGAAGCTCACGTTCAAGCATGCCACTTGTTAAGGAATTAGGAGTCAATCTCTAATGTTGGAGTTTATGTCATCACATTCTATCATTGGCTTGTCATTTGGTCTCTTACACAGTAAACATGGCTAATGTCTAACCATTTACCAGCAATGCAGTGACCATTGCAGCCCTATTTAAATTTCACATTACGTATTTTAACAAACTTCCATGACTATTTTATGGATACTGATGAGTCTCAGTTTCATTTACAGGCTAGAAGAGAACTACGAAATAGCCGAAGGTGTTTGCATCCCCCGAAGTGCACTCTACATGCATTACCTCGACTTCAGTGAGAAGCACGACACACAGCCTGTGAATGCAGCCAGCTTTGGAAAGGTAACTTTCACTGCAGCAGAAGTGAAGGATGAAATGATCAGTTCCATCAGCACCAAGTAATTAAAAACATCGTAGAACCCACAAAAGTCACCAACCCTGTCTTAAAAATGTGTTTTCATTGATAATGCACAATAGGTGCATTATCAATTATCAATGCAGCCGTGGATTTCTTCTGGCGGTGTTCAGAGGATGATGCTTAACAGCAGCGGGATGTTTTAAAACCTAAATGAAAGCAGTAATCTTGTATACTTTGACATCCCAAAGCATTAATCTGTCCATTTCACGCCTGTATTCATTTTATGTGGAGGTAATGTCAGCTCGAGCTCAGTGTGAAGCAAATCTAGGGCCAAAGAGATGTGGTCTTGTCTGTTCCCACAACCCTGAGAAGTTCCTCAGCCTTCCTACCCCCAGCTATCCTCTGTACTCTGGGCTCCGGCCCCAACCCCCAACCTGGCCCACCCCTGCCCCTCCACAGCTCCTGTCGGAAGATATTGAAAAAGAGAAGGGGCCTGGATTAATGTGTAATTAAAGGAAATTTGGAAGGGTGAGATGTTGCGGAATGTTAGATCAGTGGCTGGAGCAGTGTGGGGTGTCCTTTAGGAAGGCTTCATTGATTCAGGACAAAAAAACAAGCGAGAGCCCGGACTGCCTCCCTGTCTGCTCATTTATCAAGTAGGGCCTGACAGAAACTTCACAGCTTGGCCTCTGTTTTCATCCCACACAATGGAGAGCTACACTGTTTGCTAAAGTTTCTGCACCAGGAGCTGGACCAATGAGCCAGTCTCATTACAAAAAGAAACGAAAGGAGAATGGAGGGAGTGGGAAAAGGGAGGAAGAAGGAGTGAAGATTGGATCGTAGATGAGGAAGAGAGAGAAAGAATTCATTTCTCTCTCTGCTGTGAGACTTTTAGAAGATTATAAACAAATTTCTGATTCCTTCCTGAACCCAGTAATCATGTCGAAATCCTTTTCTTTCTCCTGATATACAGATAATAAGGCAGCAGTTTCCAGCATTAACAACCCGACGACTTGGGACACGTGGGCAGTCGAAGTGAGTTAGTGTGGATTTATCCAAACATGTACACAACACACGAACAGAAGCTTGATGTGTCGCTCTAATCCTCTCGGCTCTCCTTAGGTACCACTACTATGGCATAGCAGTGAAGGAGACCTCTCAGTATTACGATGTGATGTACTCCAAAAAGGGAGCGGCGTGGGTGAACGAGACGGGGAAAAAGGAGGTTACGAAGCAGACAGTGGCGTATTCACCACGCTCCAAACTGGGGACGCTCCTGCCAGAGTTTCCAAATGTCAAAGACCTAAATTTGCCCGCCAGCCTGCCTGAAGAGAGGGTAAACAGGCATTTTAAAAGTCCATCCTTACACCCCTCCACCCCCCAACCTTTCCCTTCCATCTCAGAATCTCTGCGCCCCCTCTGGCTCCAGTCTTTTATCTGCCCCAGGACGTTCACTGGGTTTGCGTTTAGAAAAAGACCTTGAGGATTTATATGCTGGCTCCTCACTAACGCTTAATCTTTTGGGGAGATAATAAGATCTCGCACCGGACAAAGGACAGGCACTGGCTGTCCGGTTCTTAAAGAGGGGCCATCATTTTAAATGGTTTGTGTTTTGCTGATCTCTAAAGCTGGTTTTATATTACTTTGCTCCCGCCTGGACCTGTAACATGTATTTATTGGTTCACATGCTTTGTCCAAGATTTATTTTCTTGTTTTGGTGCCACTTCTCTTCTCCCAAAAGAGAGAACAGCCATTGAGTTTGTTATGCAATCAGATCAATACTGTTGTTGCCCACAGGTGTCAACCTTCATCATGATGTACCGAACACATTGTCAGAGGATACTGGACACGGTCATTCGGGCAAACTTCGATGAGGTAATAATTGTGGAATAATTACAAGGCTCAAAGGTGTTTAGCCTGAATCATCTGAGAAAAACAGAATCACCTTGTATTTTGTGTCACGTCTCTGACTCTTAGGTCCAAAGTTTCTTACTGCACTTCTGGCAGGGCATGCCGCCGCACATGCTTCCGGTCCTTGGCTCCCCCACGGTGGTGAACATAGTTGGTGTTTGTGACTCCATTCTGTACAAAGCCATCTCCGGCGTGCTGATGCCCACTGTCCTGCAAGCACTGCCTGATAGGTGCGTTCACTCTTTGCTCAAGTTTGTTTTCTTTGTGCTATGACTGTTTCAACTCTTTTTACTGATTTAATAAAAGTTAATTTCTGCCTTTCGCAACCTGCAGTGAACACAATTTTGATATATTTCACAGCTTTATATAAAATGCATGTGTATGCAGCCACGTTAACCCGTATAAGTATCTCAGCTTCTTATGGACATGTATTATTATTATTGTTATTATTATTATCGTAGTTGTATTTATTGTTTTTGTGTTCCCTTCATTCACACAGTTTGACTCAGGTTATTCGAAAATTTGCCAAACAGCTTGATGAGTGGCTCAAAATTGCCCTCCATGACCTTCCAGAAAACCTGAGGAATATCAAATTTGAATGTAAGTGACAAACCTCCATTGATTTTCTGTTTTATATTTCTTTTTTTATTCTACATTTTTTATTATATACATGAAAGAAATAATGTCATATGTATTTAAAATCTCGCAAGGCATGAATGATATAACCATATGGTTTCTCCGTTTTTTTACCCAGTGTCCAGGAGATTCTCTCAGATTCTAAAGCGGCAAACATCATTAAACCATCTATGTCAGGTGCCTATTGTAGTTTTTTAATAAAATCCATATGGACAAACACAGCTGATAAGAGATACAGATATGCTTGTGAAAGTAATATTGTTGATTTATCTGTCCTCAGGCTTCCCGAACTGTGATAAACAGTGCTGACATCACCTTTCAAATGCTGGAGGACTGGAGGAACGTGGACCTGAACAGCATCACCAAGCAGACACTTTACACCATGGAGGACTCACAAGAGGAGCACAGGCAGCTTATTATCCACTGTACGTTGACACAATTCAACCGATTCTACTTGTAGTTGAGTGCCGCGTCTCACAGAAAGATGGACAAGTATTCTTTCACACAAAACACACAAAGAGAGGAACAATCATTCCCACGGCCGGCAGAGTCAACAATTAATGACAGCGACCAAAAGGTTAAACAAGTTCACTTTCCTCTAAAACACCCTGTGGAGCATCTCCAATCCCCACTGGCCTCACTGCTCTGACTTACGCAGACAGGATCACATGTCAGAAGCTTTCAGTTTATTGCAGAAAGTCACAATTTACATACTTTAGTCATTCTTGAACAATGTAAAATAACTTCTCTTACAGTGTATCAGGAGTTTGATCGCCTGCTGGAGGAGCAGTCACCAATTGAAGCTTATATTGAGTGGCTGGATTCTATGGTGGATCGCTGCGTTGTCAAGGTCAGACAGAGAATGGACTTTTTTCACTTTTGTAACATAGCTGAGATGTTCATCATCTGCAGTTGTTTCCACTTAGTGTAGTTTCCATGTTCCGTTCTTAAAGGGGATGTTACCTGCATTTGCACAGCATATACTTTTCCCCGTAAAGATACCTGGGGCTACGCAGAGTCTTTTTCGTGGCAATCCTCGCAGGTTAATGATGTCTACAAGCTTCCCATTTGCGTCCATTATGTGCCAGAAATGGCCTTGTAAAATTTGGTTGCCAGGGCAACGTCTTGGGCTAACCGGACAATAGTTCAATAGGAAGGCGTGTCCCCAGGGGCAAATTAAATAGTTGACTTGTTGACATGTTTTTTCGTCACTGAGGGTTAAGCCCAAATACGAGCCGAGGGGTTAATGCTGGCATCCCAACCCTTCCCCCACCTTTCTCATGGAAATGTTCTCTCTAGGTGTCAGGGAAGAGGCCCGGGTGCCTGAAGAAGCTGGCCCAGCAGTTCCTGCTGATGTGGTCATGCTTTGGTACCAGAGTCATCCGGGATATGACCCTTCACAGCGCACCCAGTTTTGGTGAGCTGCTAGTCAATGTCCTCCAGCGCTACCGCTCCTTTCATCATTGACGGTGTGTGTGTGTGTGTGTGTGTGTGTGTGTGTGTGTGTGTGTGTGTGTGTGTGTGTGTGCGTGTGTGCACGTGTGTGCACGCGTTCGCACATGCAAATTTTGCAGGATGCACAAATTAGCAATTAATTAATTAACAATGACAAATTAAAAACATGGACTCAATAAACACACTCCAAATAGAAGTAATAATAAAATGAAAACAACTTTATTACAAATTAATAACAAAACTACAATGTCACTTCAGATTAACAATCAACATTACAATGTACAACGTTACATCAACATTAACAAAAGTGTTAAAAACAATTGTGATTTGGAGTGTAGTGGAGGCCAAAAACTATTAGCATGTACTTGGGTTGAGTGTACACAAACAGATTCCTCTCAAGTCTAAATGAAGGAGGTTGGATGTTTAACACCTCACTTTGCACAACTAAGGTTTGCAATAAGTGAGGAGCTATAAAAATGAGTGAAAAGGAAAATGGCCTCCTTTGGCTGTGTCTTTGAATATCTGAGACACAGCTGGTTGCTGTGTTTTGATAAAGCAGGTCTCTGTGCACAAACAACTAATTGACAAAAGCTCCCCTCCCCTCTCCCGATGTGTTTGCCTGTCTTTTCCATTTTATGACAGGTCAGGATTACACCCCGCTCCCTCAATAGCCACAAGTGTTTATTATGCACACAGCCACAGTAGTGACACAATGACACAATTGTGACACTCCCTCACATGCCACCGTCTCTTCCGTGCGACCATGAGGTCAGCTGACATATTTCTGGCACTGATGCGGGGGGCGGAAACAGCCTTGCATACATTTCTTTTAAAATAACACCAGCTGTCTTGTCAGTGTGGAGGATGTGATGCCATCACTTGAAGCTTTATGTCTAACTTTCTTTTCTTTACAAGGGCCACTTTCATAGTCAGACTTTCAATCCTGCTGCACCTCATCAGTGACAGCTAATCATATTTTTCTGTCTAAAACACTGCAGGGTCCTTCCACCTGATCCATCTTATGTTTGATGATTATGTTCTTTATCTGCTGGAGTCATTGCACTGCCAGGAGAGAGCCAATGACCTCATGAGGGCCATGAAGGGCGATGGCAGCACAGGTAAGACTGACACCTGCAGCTTCTCTCACTGAGCCGTACACATCACAGGAAACTTAAGTGACTTGCCCTCACTTCTTAAGGTACAAAGTGTGTATGACAATGCCGAGCGCACATACAGATGATCCCTTCCAAGCAGGGGTGTCAAACATTTGGCTTGCGGGCCAAAGGTGGCCCTCCAGAGGGTCCAGTCTGGCACCCGGGATGAATTGAAAGTTACACAGGAAACATCAACTGCATCTTTTCAATAAAAGTAATGGTTGTTCCTGTTCCACTGTTTTAGTAACACTGAAAACCAGAGCTTTTTTTTTTTTTTTTTTTTTCTCTTCCTTCATACT